>JARHVA010007828.1:502500-599514 GCA_037957365.1 Torreya grandis
ACAATCTCCCACTTGGAGATAAATAGTTGCATTGTACCTATACTTTTACCCCATCTAATTTGTTTCTTGGCTTGTATCCCTCTTCAAGATCAATCTTGAAGACCAACCACCACATAACCTATGGTGCACCTCCTATCATCCAAGTAACCTACCAAATCCGAACCTACAAACCCATGTAGTGAATTCCTAACCCTGCATAACATGTATACCTGCTGCTGGTCCCTCTCAAATACCTAAGAACCCACTTCCTCGAATTGGCTCCTAACTCTCTAACAGATCCCACTGCTGGGGAAAACTTAGGTCTATACCAAAACTCATGTGATTTCAGACACTAAACTATCCAGCCCTTGGTGTGCTCCGGTTCTGCATCCTACATATTGAACCTTGCCAGTACCTGATTCACATCAACTCCCACTGGAGACAAAATCAACATGTGATCTTCCATGTCTCTCATGCCAAAGAATTTTGCTTCTCCCAAATCCTTCATGGCAAACCACTAAACTAACCTTACCTTTAGCTCAGCAAAACCCTGTATATTTGAACCTACAACAAGCTCATCCTCCACATACAGTAACAAGATAATGTCATGACCATCATCCACCCTGGTAAGACAAACACAATGGTTACACTAACATTGACTAAAGCCCTGCTTTGTCATCCACCTGTCAAACCTGTACCACTATCCTGTAGCTTCCTCAAGACCATATGACCTGGCCTTCCATCTCATGTGTCCATTCTCTTAATTCTTTAACCATGGAATCCATTTGTCTCTTAGTGTTTTTATCCCAATTGAAAACTCTACAAAATCTCCCATTTGGTTCTTCTCCAAAGAAATCATGCCATGCTCCCACTGTTTCCTGGATCCTTCCTACTCTGCAGTGAGCAACAAGTATAAAGAAGAAAAATAATGAATTTGAGGCTTACTTACCCTTTCAGTCCTCCATATGGGTGATTGAGACTCCTTGACAGCTTGCTGTCCACCCAAAATCTATTCCAGTGATCGACCTTGGTCACCACATAGTTTGCATCCAACTGACATCGATTCCATGCGACTGTCTAGGTCACTAATGCCGATTATCTTACTAACATTAGTCTCCACCTATCTGACACCACCAACTTTGCCTATCTACACATGATCGACGTTAGCACCTATCTGTTTGATGCCAATTTTCCTTGACTGATGTCGATACTTATGTTCACCTGTGAGTGATGAATTTTTACCTGCAAGCTCTCTTTGGATCAAAACCCTTTCCAAATTTCCCTACTCAAAGTTACTCAGCCTTCTCTACTGATCTCTATCTGTCATCTCCTCCATAAACACCAAGGATTTCTAGTTCTTAAGTTTTTCAAACACATCTGACTTCCGCTTAAGAACATGCATCTCCTTCTTGCTCATGTGACCAAGCCTACAAAGCCACATCTTTGCAATAGAAGAATAAGTAATACAAGAAAGTAGATAAAGAGTACTTGCTTTCTTAACACCTGCTAATTCAAGTGCATCCACTGTGAGAGTTCTTTTGCATCTCTCATCACCCAACTTCCCTGAAGAAATTATCTGCATCTTTAAGACTAGGACCTGCATAACCTTCTTCAACACCCATGTGTTGGCCACCTATAATTTCAGCCGCACTTCCCCTTTGCAAATACTTTGACAAGGCTCACCAACCCCTCTATTTGGGGTTGCATGGAAAGAGGCAACAGAATCTATAAACCAAGATTCTACTTTATCCAAGGAACATCCCAGAGCATCCTATGCAACAACACCTGCAACATCTACTTCTTCAGTTCCTTCATGCTAATCTTCTATCAACCAACAATTTTTCTTTACCTGCTCTTTCTTTCCATAATACCGTAATTGACCATTCATGCTTTTCAGTTCCTCCATTCTTAGTTTACTTTCTTCTGCCATTGCTATACTCCCACTCAATCAGAAACCCCTGAGAGTGACTTGTAATCAAACACAACCCTACTCCCTACAACTTTAGCTCTGATACCAACTGTTAGGACCCAGAAGCACAATTGATTACCATGTACAAGCAACTAAACATAGAATTTAACCAGAATGCACAAGTAACTAGAATTCAGAAATAACACAGAATATGAGAGACAATACCCAATTGTATTAATACTCTTCCAGAAGGAAATACAACAAAGAAGATGCCACAGTCTTCTTCCTTACACACCTCTAAGGCTCCCACACCTCTAGGGTATAAACAATAAATCTCTTCAAGAGCTCACTCTCTCTCTCTTACGGTCCCAACACACAACTCAAACACAGATTTGGTGTTCACCTCCAACCAGTCAGTATCACTACTGTCAGTACCACTAGCTAGTATCATTACTGCCAGTACACAAGTGCTCCATGCACTCCAAAACTGAGTACTCCATGCACTCCAAGTACAAAACGTACTCCAAGTAGATCTCCCATGATATTGCACCTTGATATGTTGTTGTCACCTTTGATCTTGATACCTCGTAGAACTCCTTTGACCTCGCACACACACACCTACAAATCAATGATCTTACTAACACATGTAGATCTCTCTACACCCTAAAGAACCCTTGTCCTTGCCTCACCAAGTCCTTATGATTCTCCAAACTAGTACCTCAGTGGATCTTCTCCCTGATCTAGCACACCTGCAGACCAACCTGATCATACACACTTGACACCCCTGTGGAACTAAGAGGAACACACCTTGCTTTCTTCCCTCTAAAGGAGCTAACCTTGCTCAACTCAACTAGAACAAATTACAATATAGCCCATGAGTCTATTATATAGATCTCATGCAAACAATAATTAGACATCTAATTAAAATAATTAGATCCATAGCTTAAGACTAAAATTAGCCTTTCAACATGCAAACAACCGGTTCATTAACAAACTATCCATAACACTCGTAGTTCCAAACCACACAGGCGACCGATGTTAGTCCCTGTCTGGCTGGAGATGACTAACGTCAGCTGATCCCTAACCGATGTTAGTTTTCTTTGCACTAGATATGACCGACGTCAGTTGATCAGACCGATGCCGGTTGCTTTGCAACTCAGCAACCTCTCAACAACCTCCTCCATATCTGCATCAGTGAAGCTTTTAGCTCCACAACATAACATAACTAAGAACCTTGTGTAGTGGATTCATTCCACTCATGCCTTGATATTGTAAGTTATATTATTCATGTATTAAGTGTATCCCATCATATGTGTTTTCTACTCATGTGATAGTGACACCTTATTTTTAAATTGACCATTGTAATCTCACCATATTCAAGTTTTGGTGTTTGAGAGGTGGGATAATCCCACCCATTAAATTATTTATACAAGGAATACTACCAACATAATTGAAATTATTTTTTATCTTCAAATCCTACAATTTTATAGAGATGTTAATATTAAACACCATTGTTATTTAATTATTGATCAAAAAATATAGACACCCATGTATTCTAATAAGATGGAATGGTGTCCATAAGTATTTTTGTATTATTTGGTATTATTTGACACATATTCATTGGGACTTGAGTCATGTTGCATTGTGATACACTTGTACAAAATATTTGAGTTTTGAGAATTAAATTCTCATTTTGTGAAGATTATTTAGCATTATCTTCAATACAATTAGCTACCTATATTAGAGTTGTGTTCCATCTTGGAGAAAGTAACATGATCATATTATTTGATGGACTTGACTATTATTTGTCATGTTAATTGTTTCTTTCATTAATATCTTAACACTATAATATTCTTTTAGTACTATCCAAATATCTACTATGGTTGGATCATCTACTTCATCATATATGCCATAACCACATGTATTTTTGAGATTTTGTCTTAACTCCTATTTGATTTTGGAGCTCTTATGATGCATATGGTCCATATCATCCCCATTTACTTAAAATTAATTTTATGAACACCACACAAATTATTTTAGCTCACCCAAACATAGGATGTATGTGATTATATTGCTTCTTGGTGATGAGGTTGTTTCATAGTTATGCACTATCTCTAGTCACTATTTCATGTAATTATGTTATTTTTACTTATCATACATGGTTACCTAGCATGACCTAGCTTTTGGGATCCATATCTGAGTATTTTATTCACTTCCTCATTTTCACTAAGTTTCTATTAAGGGAGGGTGTTGGTGTACTTTATAGCTTTCTTATTTTAAGCATACATAGGCAAGTGTATCTTCATTAGTCCTCTCATTTCATATAGTACTTATTAAGGGAGGATGTTAGTGTATATAAATACATGCACTTTTTAATATCAAAACATGCACTTGTATTAGTAATTTTTTTGGATAAGCATGTTTTTAGGTGTGCACATCATTACTCATAACTTATATATAATAAATTACTTTATAGATAATAAAATATTTAGTGATTATTCTTAATAAAAGGTTTTTCAATTTTGAGTTAATATCCCTAATATATAGATATTCCTTCCTATCCTAAGCCTCTTTATATATCTCTGTTAAAGGTTGGAATGTACATATGAATATGAGATATTGAAACCTATTGTATACATATTTGTTTTTAATTCTTCATGTGAGGAGATCCTTTAATCCACGTGCACATATAATCTTAATATATTTGTATTAATTGTAACTCATGTAATATATGTTTCTCTACTACTTTAATGTTAAAAATTTATGCACACATAATCATGGGTGATAGTTTTGAGGTTTATTATTCACAAATTTTGGAATTATTATAATAATTACTTATCATATGCCCTTTCCAAAAATATTTTAATATACCAAAAATGAAAAAAAATATATTTTATCTTGTTGGTCATAGAAGCTATACTCTATGATAAGGTAGCTCTCTCCTTTTTTAATTTCATATCATTAGAATTCCTTATATTTACTTTCAAAAACTTATAGGTTTATATTGTATCATCTTATTCAAGCTATCCTAGCTATACCTTTTTTACTTTGATATGTATGCATGGACACATCAAAGTATATATACACCTAATTTTAGTCTCAAGGTAGTTTTATATGTCATTTTGGATTGATTAAAGTAAATTAGGTATATGTTCTTATTAAGATTTTTTTGGCATGTTTTCTTATGTTATGGGCTCTATATCACCTTTTTTAATGTTTAATTATCTTTTTTTATTCACTTTTTATTCATATTAAGCCATTAATAATACAAACATTTAATCTAAAATTTCAAAAAACTTGTAAAACATTTTTATTTGTTAAGTATGACATTAGATGCTCTTGGAATGTGGAAAAAACTATTTCAGGGTTTATCCTAGGGATTTAATAGGAGCATATTGACATGCCTTTGATTGATCAAGAGTGGGTTCACGCAATTTGTTTTAACAAGATTAGGTTGGCCTGGTTTTAATCTCCCCTTTTTTGATACTTTGACCCATTCTCTAAGTTTATTAATTTTATGTGCCTCATTTTTTAGATTTATTACCTTTTGTGTGTCAGTTTGTATGCCAATAAAGTCCTAATTTGATTTCAACACACACACACACACACACACACACACACACACACACACACACACACACACACACACACACACACACACACACACACACACACACACACACACACACACACACACACACACACACACACACACACACACACACACACACACACACCCATACCCACACACACACACACACACATAGAGTTGACGTGAGAAATTTGCACCTGGGGCAAGGAGGTCAAACTCCTACCTTTTCTCCGCAACATGGAAACTCCTCTCTCACCTATGGGACAGTGAAGTAGGAGAGGAGAGTCTCTAGGTAAGGGCTAGCTCCCTTTGATGTATCTTTGTTTGTTTCAGATAGTGCAAAATATAGATATATAGATATATGGATAAACTAGGGGGGAAAGGGAAAAAGATACATGAAAACAAATAACCTAATCTAAAGAGGTGATACACCAAAACTGGATGACCTTCCCACATTCACACTCAGGATCAGACAAAAAAACATAAATACACTAAGTCTTGGCAAAAAAGACCAGGTTGCTGGAAATGACAGGGAGTTTCATATGGAAAACACAAGAAATAGGGACTCACCAAGATGCTGGGAAATACATACTATAAGTAACCTCCTCTATTTCTACACCCTAAATGGAACTCTACTCCTGTCAGCTACAGGCAATGGTGCTTTATAGATGACTGGTCTGTTGGTGCTGAACCTGTGAGAGCATCACAAAATAATGACTGGACACAACTCAACACTGAGAACATACATAGAAAAATCCATCCAATAAAGAGGTAAAACTGTCTTTTATTTGATCCAGGCAAAAAATTTGTAGAGCTATGCTCTTACAAAAATGTGAAAAGATATTACAAAATGAACAAGTCCCGATCTTATATGGAAAATCCAAGAGGAGACTCATTGGCACTTTGCTTACAAGTGGCTACTCGAGTCTTCATTGGGAAAGGGAAAAACACTGTAGTTAATGTCATAAATTTTGTTGGGACCATGCTTGCTGCCTTGTCTTTTCTCCATTTTGTCTTATCTGGTCTATGGCTATCTTCCTTTTTGCCAACTTGACATCCTCCATGCTGGTTTAGACTGCTGACGGGTCTTCCTTGCTTTCCATGTGGCCTGCTCCTCTACCAGCTAGTTGGACTTTTAAACAGGCTCTGCAGACTTGTTTGGGCTTGGCTTGGTCTCGCGGGCTATTTAAAGTTCTACAGTCTTTTTTCCCTGTAGGCTATTGTTTGCGGTCATTTTACTGCTGACTGTTGTTCGTGGTAATTTTACCGCTCAATGCTATTCGCGGTCATTCTACCGTTCAATGCTATTCGTGGTCATTTTACCACTCAATGCTATTTGTGATAATTTTCCTGTGGACTGCCGTGGTTTGTTTGGTGACTATCGTGGACTACCTTAACCTTACCATGGCCTACAGGCACTTGAAAGCTTTGGCGGGTCCTTCGAATGGTCTGTGGACAGCTTCCTGGGCTAGTTATGTTTTGTGGTTTGCTTTGCTAAGTCTCACGGTCTTTATATTTTGTCAGGCTTTAAATTTCTGTCGGGTTTTAAATGGCTCCCATGGGCTTTGAATTTCCACAGACAAATTGTCTGTAGGAAATTCTCGTGAGAAATTTGTTTGCAGAAATTATGCCCAACTGTTGTGTATAACCCATAGACTTTTGTCTGCAGACATTTATTGTGGACAAAAAGTCTACGAAAATTCCTTTTCCATTTTTTGCTAAGCCGTGGGCTTTATAAAATGCCTTTGTTTTTGCTAACCCGCAGCCCACCCCTTTGCCTTTACATTTGAATTTGCACTTTGATATATGCGGGACTTAGACAAATTTTATAAAACTTACCTAGATCCTTTCTTGCACTAGCCCTCCATTAGGGTATTTAAACTTGAACTCCCCTTCGGCTGAGGACAAAGAACATTAAACCAAACCTGTTGATGAACTAAGTTGAACCAATGAACCTGACAAAGGATGAACCAAGTGCCGATGAACCTCCTGTATTGAACCAATCTTGAACTAAACATGTTGAACTTAAAAATAGACCTTACAACCCAAAATTTATTGGTCTTTCATAGCAAGACAGAAGTTGACTAAAATTTTTCCAAGGGGCAAAAATGGGTCAATAGATTGGTGACTCATAGGGGAAGTATGCCTGTGGTGCTTAGAATTTAGTTGCCTTTGAATATCCATTGGGTGTAGAGTTAGATGGTAACTTTGAAGAGAGTTCACAATAGCTCTTGAGATATCCCAGAATCGAACATGAAGCTTTCACCCCCACATAAAAGGAAACACACAAGACTAAAAAAACAACCTGTGCAATTACACTTAGGGAAAACAGGGAAAACAACTGAAAGCAAACTATTATATATAGCTAACCAAGAATGTTCACCTCCCTCCTGGATCGAAAGAAAAACTTCTTAAGTCCCCTTCCTGGCAAGAAGACTTATGGCACCAGGCAAGTAGATGAATGGAAAAGAGAAATGGTGACTTGTTCTTCCTGCCTGTCACCTGAGTTGGCTGGAAACTGAGGGGATCAAAATCAAACATGCCTCTAATATATACGTATTCTGATTATCCCTAGAGGCCTGTTAAATGTTGGTCCCTGATATTGGTGCTCCTCAATAAGAAATCAATCACTACCAGCTCATCACCATAATCCTTTTGATCTGCACATTCCTTCTACAATGTATCATGGTCTGATTCATTTTCTTCTACATCTTTGAAAACTCTGTCAAACTCATCCTATACATCCTCTTGGCCTTCTTGAAGAAGTGCGACTGCTGTGATGTCTGAAATGGACTCAAAAAATGGTTGCTCATCCCATAGAACATAACCTCTCTATTTAAAACTCTCTTCTTCAAAGCATTCCTCCTAGAAGACTGACCTCTCTCTTTCCTCCTCAAAAATCAGGTTCTCTAGATATTCAAAAGTATCCTCCTAATTTTCCTCTAACTTAGGCTCTTCAATGTAGTCGACCTCATCATCAAAGTAGTAAGGAAGTTCATCAATTAGAGGAGAAGAGAGCTTACCATGCATTTGTTCCTCTTCAAATTGCTGGAACATCTGCATATATGCAAGCCCTGCATCTTCTCCATTGTTGATAAGGTCTCCACAAGGAGTATCGATGATGATTTCTTCTTCATTGTCGCTCATAAAAACCTCTTGAAGACTTGCAGATTGGATTTTCTACCCCTCACCTACCTCTTACAAAATAGGTTCTTCTTTGAGAAGGGATGAAGTGGAGAAAACATGTGAAAGAGGGGGCAGCCCTTGAGCTAGAATCGAATGATTCTCCTCCTTCCAGTTGGTCAACACTTCATCAATATCAGGTGTGGCCTGATAACTCTCTTGGAAATGTGTAGGTGGGGTGTGTTCAGACATAGAATGTGTTATTTGGTCTGAACCATCCATCACACATTCACTGAGGAAACTCTCTCTAGATTCCAAATCTGCTATTCTCTTGGCCAGATCTTCTTGGAAAAGCTTTTCCTAGAGGTCTCCAGCATCAACATTAGCATGCACAGCTTTAGCTTCTTTAAGGTTTTGAGAAAAACCTTACTTCTCTTCCACTATGCCATCCCACGATCCCACTATTTTCCCCCAATTCAGGATTTTGAAATTTGAATTTTGCTCCTGCGAAGAGGCAACAACTTGGTGTTCCATAAGGCCCTGAGGCTCCTCCACAAGGTCCAAAAATTTCATCTCTCTTTCAAGGAGCAGCTTCATCCTAGCCTCTAAATCTTCAATTTGTTTGGCTAGGTTGCCCTAAAAGAGTCTTTCTTAGAGGTTGTCAGCATTATCCTCCTCAAAGCTCTGAGCTGGGCCCTGGCAATCCTTCTTCCAACTCAAAATCTACGTATTATGCTGAAGGACTTGGGGAGGTTGGGGAATGCAAGGAAAACACTGTTGATGTATTGGAGGAGTCTTTAGAAGAGGGATGTGTTGGCTAGTGGTATTATTCTCAATGGAAGATTCCTGATCTAAGGAGTTGAAAAGATTGATCTCCATGAGAGGTTGCTCTAATGCCATTTGGTGTTGGAAAGCCAAGCGCACGGGATTGGGAGCAGCTGTATATGATGAGCTGGACTGAGCAAGTGCAATTTGATAAAATAGATTTGGTGTAAAAGAGGGGGTTTTCTTCAGGGTAGGAGGGGGCATGCAAGGCTGACTGCCTTGGATAGATGGATTTCTCTATTTTGTTACCTCCCCCTCCATAGATTACAAGGCCTGTGCTTGCCTAAACAAACACTCTTCTTTATACATCAGCTCCTGCCGATATTTGTACTGCTCTTCTAGCCTGTCAATTTCCATTGTCTGCCTCTCAAATTCCAACACCACCTCCCTTATAGTTGCAGGGCAACTAGGAGAGCTACTTGAGGGGATTCTTTGAATATTTTGAGTCTGGTCGATATTATATACAAGAAAACAAAACCCATGATTTTGTGCAAAAGAAGTATACATACAAGAAATGGATGATTTCTAATGGCACTAGGCTGCTTAACCAGTGGATTTACTCAGAGTCACCAGATGTTGAAAACTTAAATTGACTGTATCAGGACCAGCATCAATCCTAAACTTTACTGTGTTGAAAATTATAGTCCCATCAGGTGTGCCAAAACTGTTGATGTGCATGATGCTATATTGGTGGTATGGAACCAGAATTGCTTAACCAGTTGATTTAACTCAAAGTCACCATTGGTGTCTAATGCAAAAGCCTCTAAAGGCTAGTTGGTTGAATAACACACCAAAATTCTTCAATTCTTTGGACAAAACCTGTCCTAGTTGGTCCCACCGGGCATGCCAAAATTGTTGACATAAGAAATTTGCACCTAGGGCAAGGAGGTCAAACTCCTACCCTTTCTCTACAACATGGAAACTCCTCTCTCACCTATGGGACAGTGAAGCAGGAGAGGAGAGTCTCTAGGTAAGGGCTATCTCCCTTTGATGTATCTTTATTTGTTTCAGGCAGTGCAAAATATAGATATATAGATATATGGATAAAATTGGGGGGGGGAAAGGGATAAATATATAGGAAAAAAACAACCTACTCTAAATAGGTGATACACCAAAACTAGATGACCTTCCCACATTCATACTCAGGATCAGACAAAACAACATACATACACTGAGACTTGGCAGAAAAGACCAAGTTTTTGGAAATGACAGGGAGGTTCTTATGGAAAACACAAGAAACAAAGACTCACCAAGATGCTGGGAAATACATACTATAAGTGACCTCCTCTATTTCTACACCCCAAATGGAACTCTACTCCTGTCAGCTGTAGGTAATGGCACTTTGTAGATGACTGGTCTATTAGTGTTGAACCTGTGAGAGCATCACAAAATAATGACTGGACACAACTCAACACTGAGAACATACATAGAAAAATCCATCCAAGAAAGAGGTAAAACTGTCTTTTATTTGATCCAAGCAGAAAATTTGTAGAGCTGCACTCTTACAAAAAGGTGAAAAGATATTACAAAATGAAAAAGTCCCGGTCTTATATAGAAAAGCCAAGAGGAGACTCATTGGCACTTTGCTTGCAAGTGGCTGCTCGAGTCTTCATTGGGAAAGGGAAAAACACTATAGTTGACATCAAAAATTCTACTGGGACCATGCTTGTTGCCTTATCTTTTCTCCATTTTGTCTTATCTAGTCTATGACTATCTTCCTTTTTGCCAACTTGACATCTTCCATGCTGGTCCAGACTACTGACGGGTCTTCCTTGATTTCCACATGGCTTGCTCCTCTGCTAGCTAGTCAGACTTTTAAACAAGCTCTGCAGACTTGTTTGGGCTTGGCTTGGTCTCACAGGCTATTTAAAGTTCTATGGTATTTTTTCCCTGTGGTCTGTTGTTCACGGTCATTTTACCGCTGAATGTTGTTCACAGTAATTTTACCACTTAATGCTATTCGCAGTCATTTTACCACTCAATGCTATTCATGGTAATTTTCCCATCGACTGATGTGGTTTGTTTGGTGACTGTCGTGGACTACCTTAACCTTATCGTGGCCTACTGGCACTTGAAAACTTTGGTGGGTCCTTCAAATGGTGTGGATGGCTTCTTGGGCTGGTTATGTTTTGTGGTTTGCTTTGCTAAGTCCCACGGTCTTTATATTTTTTTGGGATTTGAATTTTTGTTGGGCTTTGAATGGCTCCCACGGGCTTTGAATTTCTGCGGACAAATTGTCTGTGGGAAATTCTCGCGGGCAATTTGTCCACAGAAATTCTGCCCAATTGTTGTGTATAACCCATGGACTTTTGTCCGCAGACATTTCCCACAGACAAAAAGTCTGTAGAAATTCCTTTTCCATTTTTTTCTAAGCCATGGGCTTTGTGAAACACCTTTGCTTTTGCTAACCTGCGGCCCGCCCCTTTGCCTTTGCATTTGAATTTGCACTTTGATATATGCGGGACTTAGACAAATTTTATAAAACTTACACGGATCCTTTCTTGCACCGGCCCTCCATTAGGGTATTTGAACTTGGACTCCCCTTCGGCTGAGGACAAAGAACGTTGAACCAAACCTACTGATGAACTAAGTTGAACCAATGAACCTGACAAAGGATGAACCAAGTGTTGATGAACCTCTTGTATTGAACCAAGCTTGAACTGAACATGTTGAACTCAAAAACGGACCTTGCAACCCAAAATTGACTGGTCTTTCATAGCAAGAGAGAAGTTGACCAAAATTTTTCCAAGGGGCAAAAATGGGTCAACACACACACATGTGAATTACCCCATATATTAAAATGATTTAATTGTAATTTCCATCTATTAATATTTGAAGAGTAGGTCTAAAGTGATAAGGAAGAGTAGAATATAAGGATTAAAATAGATTTCTATTCCAAGTTTAAATATTGCATTATCTATTTAGATCATTTAATTAAAAACCATATCATAATTTAGGTCTTGCATCACCAAAATTAGTTTATAGGATGCATTGAGTGTTGTTTTTTAACTTTTCAAAAAATAGGTAAATTATTAATATACATATCCCTCATAACTAAACATGTTTTTAAATGTTTTTAAAGGATATTTTGGTGAATTAAGGTTTCAAGGAATAATAATGATATCTAAGTAATTCATAAAAAATTATGGCAAATTAAGTGATGCTTTTGAAGTATAAAATTAGATAAACACATTTGTCATCTTTCCCCCATAAAATGATAAATTTGACATGAAGTGTTTTCTCTAGCCATAAGCATTCTAGATTGATCTTGATCAAACCAAGATTGTCACATCCCATTCCTAGTCAATTTTCAAATTTTATCAAATAAAAAATAGTTTATGGGTTTTATTTTTCTTAGTATCTATAAATATTTCCACTTGATTTCAGCCTTAAATAGTACATAAGTTTGACACATTTTGGTATTTATATCATAACCCTCTCTTTGTAAATTTAAATCAATTCAATACCACAATTTCTTGTTGAAATGTATTGAGAAATAAGGTTTCGAAATTATCAAATAAAATTGGGTTGAATGAGGAAAAACCCTAATTAAAACACCCATTAATAATGTTTTATAAGGTGATTAGAGTGGAATATGGTTTAAAGGAAGGAGAAGGATTTATAGGCACTCCATAATAAATTGAAACAAAGAGAGAAAGGTTTTTAGAGTATAAAACTAGAGGAAGGTATTTTTAAATTTTATTTTAGGAATTGAAACAAGTTACAACATTTTTTTTATTTTTTTCATCATTTTAGTGATATAATCAAGAAAATTTAACACCATAAATTGAAAAATAATCTTATGTGGGATTTACCCTAATGAAAATGACATCAATATGGATGATGAAAAATTGAAATGAGTATCAAGAGGTTTTTTAGATGTTTTAGGGGGAAATTGGTGGTTTTTATTTGTCACCCAAATTTACATTAGGAAATTCAATTATATTATGTTTATCAACATTTTAAAAAAATTGGTGAGAAAAAGTTATGTTAGGATTTATGTCAATTTTTTTACACCAATATTTCTAAATTGGATTTGTTGTATTAATACTTAACATAGTAAATTTAAATTTGATATTATATTTTTATTTTATCACTATATATTTAAAAAATAAGTGTAACTTTTAAATCTATTAATAGATAAAATCTAATAAAATAAAATTTATGTAAAATAAATAAATCAATAATTGTAATAATTAATAAAAATAAATTTTAATTGATTAATTTCTTTAAGAATGCCTAAAATTTAAAATTAAAAAATTTATATTTTTTATCTTAAATAATAATAAACTATCATCAAGTAACATATTGAAAAAAAAATTAGAAAAAAAACAATATATTTTAATCTACTAGAAATAATTTATAAACTCACATCAACTATGGAAATTATATGAAAATTTCTCATACATAAAATATATACATCTACCATCATAATAAATAAATAAATTATTAGGTAATAGTTTATAAAATATAAGAAATAAATACAACCCATCATATAAAATAAAAATATTTTCTAATAATAAAAATCATCATCATCAACCCCTCCACATACACCACTACCATCATCCTCATCATCACCAACTACCTCCTATGTTTAATTTCCCTTTTACTAAAAAAAAAATGTCATATTATAAATCAACTTTGAAATTTTAAAAAGTATAAATCAATACTATATAATTACCTTGGCAGGAGACACTTCTGTGGAAGATACCCCTCTCAAGAATAACCTGGCTAATGAACCTTATAAGGAAGATTATGGACTTATAGGAAATGAATAAGGATCCCCAACCTAAACCCTCCTAAAATCCTCCTTCACTTTGACAGTTTGACTCCCTTTAAATTCTCTTTTATTTTCACCCAAGCCTGATCAAGTAAGAAATCTAGAACTATGACCATTCTATATAAAGGAGTGGTCAATCCTAGAAGTACGGACTTCAATAGTTCACTAGATAACTATAGACACCTAAAATTGGACATAATTTCATTTCAAATAAACTTCAAATTTATTCCTACCAACCATTAAAAATTAAGCCTAGGAATCACTAAACATCCCAAATTTTCTTGTGTATCATTTGTCAAATCTCAAAATCATGTTGAGGCATCCCTAATTATGGGTATCCTATCATATGTAACCATAAACTCTCATGTATTCATCCCTAATCATCGTATGGTAGCATAAAAGTCAATTTGGCTTATGGACCTATTAATTGGGGCACATGAACAAATATAAAGTCTTGAAAGAGATAAATGGCTAATTAGAATTAATAAACAAGCTAAACCAAATTAAAATCCTAGTTAAATTATCCATTTGAAATTAATGAATATCATAAAAAATAAATTCAAATATTCAAATATCCTAGCATTTCATCATTGAATTTATTAGTTGCCAAGCTCTTTGAAAATATCCTAAAATATCTCATTTTAGAATTCATGCCTATTCATTAAAAATCATAATTACTTGACAACTGTTAACTCTACTAGGGTTATATTTGACTCTCCTAGGTTAGGTTTGAACCCATTCAAAGCCTTAAATACACCTTTAATCACCTTAGGTGAGAGTTAAATTCATTTTCTATCAATAGAAGGCCATGCCTCTTAAGTTTTAAGCTCTCATAAGATAAAGTTATAATGCAAATTTAGAAAGAGATAAGCCATTTGGTTTAGTGTTATAATGCCAAAATTACTATGCAAGTAGTTTTATAATTCCAAAATATTGAACCAAGATAAATCAAGACATATCAAAGACATAGTTCCAAGTAGAGAAGGAGCAAATAAGATCCATTTTCCAAAGACTCTTTGATGCACAAGCCAAGTAAGCCACTCAACAAAGCATTTTGAGCTCCCAAAAAAAGTAATGGATTTGTTGTATTTATGTTTTTATTGTACTTTAATTTGTATTTTGTTATTAAGCTCTCACCAAGTTCTAGATTTGGAGTGTAAGTGTAAGTGTGTTTATTTCATTTTTCATTACTTGAACAAACACTATATTAACCTCCTTTTTTGGATTCATATAATCATAAATGGCATGCTCAATGGGATGGTAAACATCCCATATATCAAGTAGATGAAAATTTTTATCTTATTATTTTATTAAGTGATTGACAATACTTAAAATTTAATTTTTGGCTTTGTTTTTCCATATTTTATTTTTTAGTCATACATAGTTTTACATAGATAATGACATCATTCCACTAAGACCAACATTAGTTTTATCTGAATAGTGTTGATTTAATAAAAACTACCATCAACCTCTATGTTCCTTTATTTGTGTAGGTAGGAAAGGATCTATGTTGATCCTTATTGATCGGTGTTGGTCCCTCTATAGATTGACTGATATTGGTTTATGTTGACCAACGTTGATCTTATTATAACCAATGTTAGTCTCTATGATAAGAAAATAGAGAAAATGTAAGAGAAATATTTGACAAGTGCTTTGTTCACTCATGAAAGTGATTCAAATTAGGAAAAAACCCTCTAAAAATTAGAGGACCTAAGTTGGAGAAGGGCAAAAATTTGGAAGTGTTTTAGTCTTGAACATTTCATTTGGTGCCTAAAAGGAATTTAGTTGTTTTTATGTTTAGTTGTTTATGAATGTTTTTTCAAGTTTTTAAAACTAATGCTAAAGTGCCCAATTTCATAAACATTTCACTTTGGTGCATTAAAATAAACACTCACACTTAGATTACATACTCTTAAGAGTGTTTTGTTTTACGCTTGTTATTGCAAAGTTGTTTATTTTTTGAAAAATGATTGATGTGTGTATGCTATCCCCCCATCCCCTTTAGGGAACTCAAGTAACCAAAATTGATCTTTATTTATATTTGTGCATTGTCCAAAGGCATGAAAATAAAATTTTTAAGGCTCTCCTCAAATCCATATGGTTTAGGTGATCTAAATATGACCTTAAAGTATTTTTACTTGTCATCTATTTTCATGCATTTTAGCTTGTGAGTGGGATTTAATCACCTCTTCACAAGTTCAATAGAGAAGCATCAACCCAAGAATTGATTTCCTCATCATTTCAACCCCAATACACGATAGGGTATATAAATTAAGATTAAGTTATTGGGATATTTACTTGAGAAATTAAGAAAACTCCATTAGTAAGATACTACCTCAAATTGTAGGGGCAACTTAGACATTGCACTATAATGAGCAAGTGACAAATGTAGTTGTTGTGAAAAGGAAAATAAATTTTCACAATAAGATAGTTGATTCAAATCCAAATTATGTTACCACCCCTTGTGTTAGACACACTTGGGACAATCTATAAATTAATGAAAAAATTAGTTTTAGAATAACCCCACTTGCTATAGACATACTATTGATGCAAGGCAATTACCCTAAAGTTATATGTCATCGTGTAATATTTTGAGAGAAAGGGTGTAAAAAACCTACTTATTCATGCACTTTTATTTTTGTATTAACACTTTAAATAATCTCAAGATCATGTATATAGATATAATTTGATAGTACTATGCAACCTTATTAGTTTTAGGATCTAAGACATTACACTTAGCTATTTTAAGTCATTTTATCCTTTATTGCATGTTTTTTGAGTTTAAAACTATTTATTTGGTTTGTTATGCCTTGTAAAAATGAGTCTTATCTTGTAAATCACTCCATTGTTTGAGGAGTCATTACAACATCCATTTGACACCATATTTTTGACTTTGTATTTTGACAAATCTTTCTGTGTGTGTCACTTGATTGGAAAGGGTAACATTATGCTACCCAATCCATTTCAAGTTTTGTGACTTGGCATCTTGAAACAAATCATCAATTACATATTTAGTGCATGATAATGTCATTACACTACTCAAATCATTTCATAAACTTGTTTTCCTTGTGCCCAAATTTCTAAATTTGAGACCAATCCACATGCGCCTTTTGGATCTTTGCCTAATGTCATTATGCCATTCAATTTTGTATAGATTATTGTTTATTTCAAAGAATCTTAGTTTTTCTATTTTATTTTTCGAGTAACCTTACCAATTTCAAATCTAAGCATTGATTGATTTTTGTTTATGCCTTGTGTAATTTGGGCCTAGACATCAATTTTTCTCTTTTAGGTTGTGCAACCTAGGTTAATTATTTACTCAATTAGAAAAATATTATGTATGCCTAGATTTAGGATAAATATCCTATCTTATTTCTTTTGTTTAATTCCTTATCCCAATTGACCAAGTTCATGTCTAAATTTGAATGACTAGTCTATGCCAAAGTGTTTTAGATTTGTTAAACTAAATCATACCCCTTTTTGTTTAATGTCTAAATTTTATGCTTATTTTGCCAAAAATCCTAACATAAGCTTTTTTTGGGCTTAACTTTTAATGCTACATTTAGATAAGAGACCTAACAAATTTTATTTTACATTATAATTGTTTGGAACAATTTATACCTAAGGCTTGGCATTCTGATTTTAGTTCATCCATTTGACCTTTTCTATGAGATATTTAACATTAGACATTTGATGATAGATTATTTTGAAATAATTTTTAACATAGACTCTTTTTGGAGATATATTTCCATCCTTTGAATAAGTTAGATCAATTTTAAAACATTTGTTATTTTAGACATTGATTTTAAGAGTTTATATAATTCTAAACCTTTTTTCAGAACATTTCTAATTGATTTGAATATGTCTCACTATAATTATAATGGAGTCATGTATAATATAGGATATGGTAATGTGGTCACACAAGAATAATTTGTTCAAGAACCCTATGGTGATGATGTATTTTGTGATATGGATCCCTATCCACCTTAAAACACTCAATTGGAGGAACAAAGCCAAGGTCCTTTGGCTCACTATTTGGTCAACATGCCTCCATACTTAGTGTAGGGACAAGAACACATAGTGTAGTATGTAGCTAACATACCATCAGTTGAAAAACAAGTAATAACCATACTACATTGCTATGCTATTGGCATATGATACCTATCTATTCAATTTCCATTTACTTACAAATAAGAATAAATTCTTAATCAAAGTTGTAGAGGTAGGGGCTAATTTTATAGCAAACATCCCCCATGAAAATTCACCATGTTTAGTAAGAGTGTTTTATAACATACCTTATAATCAATCCAATGAACAAGCATCTTCAAGTAATCCTCAAAATATAGTGCCGATGTCATATCAGGACCCACATATGCTTTTCATAATAAAGGGCCTCATGGAGGATCATTTCATATAGATGTAGACAACATACTAGATATATTTAAACTTCGTGTATAATATAAATAATATGACCATGTCAAATTCTCATCTTATTGATTTAGATCCTTCAATATGAGTTTTAATCTAATTTACATGCCAATAAAATTAGGGTATAGACCCATTTTTTCAAATCATTTTATTTGGGGTCATGATCAATAACCCATCCATCAAATAAGTGTTTTATTCTTCTATGTAGATGAATGGGCCAAACACAATGGATAACATACAAGTCTCTTCCAATCCAAACCAAAGTGGTATAACTTCACAAGTAACTAGTCCACAACAAAATGTACCTATTTAACACCATAAGTGGTTCATAAATGCAAGGGGTAGGAACTTATACCTCCAAAACATAACAAAATACTTCTAATCATCAACTAATTACTTCTTTAAGCATAAAACTACAAGGATTAATTAGTCAAGCAATAGCCAGTGCCTTGCCTCAATAGAACATGACAAATGTTACTCCCTAAAACAAGTGATGACTAACATTCTAAAGAAATAGGTATAATATAATATACCAACATAATGAAGATCAAACATTCCACCACCTCAATAGGGGTAACTAATGTTCTACCTTTTCAAGTATTGATGAATGTACCTCTTTAGTTATAGACCAACATACCACTAAAATCACAAATTATGTCTAATCAATAGCATACATCTATTGGTTAATGATAAATTCTAAACAACCTACAAGTGTCTATTTCATAATAGGGGTTCACATAAATAAGTATTGTTCCATAAGTACTGATTAGGAAACAATTAATTTTTTCTTAATGTGTTATAATTAAATGATAGGGCCTTGGTTCACAAATTTTCCTTAATTAAATAGGTTTGAATAGTTAGTGGAAAGTCCTTATTCAGCCTCAAAAGGCACAATACATCACATAAATCCATATCATTTCATCTCAAACATAATTTACCCAAAACTAGGCCTACATACCAATTTCCAATTAGAATATCACAACATAAGACATGCAATTTCAAAAATCACATCCTAATCCACATATGCATATTATTTTTCAATTACCAAACCAAACCAAAATTTCATAAAAAACCATTCCTCCATTATACCCCAATAAAATTAATCCCGTTTTGACCACCTAACCTCTACTTCAAGCCAATATTCCATTTAGTTTCTTAGCATAAGAACTGTAGTAGATGAAGAATGCAATTACTACTATCCATGATGGGAAATAGAAAAAGAAGTTTAATTTGGACGATGTGTGTTCCTACCCATTAAAAATGGATTATATACAAATACCATTTCCTCCAAGGTATGAGCCACTGAAATTTGACAAATACAAGGGTCAAGTAGACCCCAAATCCCATTTAATGGAACTATGCATTACTTTCCAACTAGTGGCCTATAATGACATCTAACTCCTATTGTTATTTCATTAGATCCTATTAGGACAAGCTTTGGAATGGTTCCTAAAATTACCTAATAACTTAGTATATAATTTTTATGTTCTTTTAAATAAGTTTGTGCAACACTTTTCCTACAATCTCAAACATAAGATTTCATTGGTAAATTTGATGCAAGCCAAATAGAAGGCCGTTGAAAGTTTAAAAACTTATCTATATCAATGGGAAGTACTTTCCAATCATTTCACTCATAGTTTACCAAAAAATAAATCATCCATTATGTTTATCAATAATTTTCACATTAGGATATCTTATCATTTAGATCTGTAATGTGCACACACCATTAAAGAAATCATAGACAAAGGTTTTCTCATAAAAAGGACCTTATTAACAAAGGGATCATCAAGATAACCTCATAAAATTAAAACCAAAATCAAAACAAAATAAATGGACAAAACCAATCCAAGTCTAATAAGAATCATCACAACTAGCATAGGTTAATAATTATGAGAAATCCAAGCCATTCATTTACAGTAAGAATGTTTTTGGAAATGGAGTAACAAGTCATGACATGTTCAAATGGTGCAAACATTGTTTGATAAAAACTATTTGAAATTTGTCCTATCAAGGCCAAATGCCACCCCCTATAATCTAAAACTTCTTAGGGTACTATTATAAACCTTGTTTAGTGGTAATTTTCCTTGTAAAACCTTGTATTTTGCCTCAAAAGTGGAGTTTTTGGATTTAAAATGATTAAATTATGTCAAAAAGTCATTAAAATGTCCAAAATAACTTCAAATATTTTCAAATGCATGTAATTTGTTAGGGATTATTTTATTACATTGTGTGAGTTTAGATATTTATTGAGAGATAAATATAAAATGGGTGAGTTAGTTTGTTATTTATATTTAGGTAGTGATAATATTATTAAAAAAAATATTATTAACATAGTTTATTTGTATATTCATAGGGATACAGTGAGAGTTTGATGGAGAAATAATCTCCATGATTATAGTAATGATATTCTTATAAAGTTGTAATATCCTAGATGAATAAGTAACAGGGTGAATGAAATAATATTATCAGTGTTTTTAATATTCTGGTGTCTGGACTCTTTTATTTTATTTGTTATTTGTGCTCATATTTAAATGGGCCCCATCATCTGATATCAATGTAGGGAGGAGGATTCTTGTAAAATATGTTTATTTAATCTATGAAGGGGAAATACTATAATTCCTTGCATGACCTGAGATATGAGAATTATATTTTAGAATAGATTTATGTTTATATTAGCCTTAGGTCATAAAAAGGTGTAGTAAAGATATTTAGAGGTGTGAGAAAATACATAGATCTATCTTCATTTATTTACATCTAATGCACTAGATTATTTTTTTTGAATCCAACCTTGTTTGTAGATCTTGTGTTCATACCTATGTGCATGCAGCTGGTTCATTCCTCACACTAATTCTAATCTATATTATTTGATAGACACATTGACCATAGTATTGCATCACCTTCAATCTGGTCATTCCATAATAACAATCAGTGCAAGGTGTAAAATAGTGAATTAACTTTTGTTGAAGTAATAAAAAATTGTAAATTTTAAAAAGGATATTCCAAGTTCAACATGTAACTTGTTACATCATGTAGATCTTCTTTCACCTAGAATTCCTTAAAAATTATGGATATATCACTTTTGTCTTTGTTCCATGCATTGACCACAATGTTAAACTTACCCTATCTACAATATTCCATAAACCTGGTCTACATGTTTCCAAATGAATTTGTATAGTGTTATTTTTAAATGTTGAATAATTGATGCCCTTTGCAATTTTTCAACTAATACGTAATTACATAGTACATCAAAAAAAAGTGGAGTGAAGATTAATGTAGGAAATTTATGCCAATTCTATAATCCTATATCTCTTTCTTGTATCAAAGACAAAGCCTTTTGATTTGCATCAGCCATATAAATTAATAGAATTCTAAATAGTCTACTTTAAGTGGTAGATTACTTTGTTATCTCTATGTGTGGATTCTACCTAAAAAATATATTTTCCACATGATCGAATACACCTTCACCATGTTTTCTCTTGTTCCATTGGTGGTATGACATATGCATTGATAGTTTTTGAAGTCAAAATATATATAAGATGTGTGGGTTGTGTATTTAAGGTTTTAATTGAGACTAAGGTAGGTGATTATTTCTTATAGTTGTGTCAATTTTAATATAGATTTTAAATTAAGTTCATATAGACTAAAGTCTAATGTCTATATTAATTTTTTGAGTTATGTTTTAAAATTATGGCTTGGTAATTTGTCTCTATGTTTTATGGTTAAGGCATACATTGTTATTAGTCAAAATTTTCATTACAAATCTATTTTTGAAAAAAATTACATACATAGGTGTTTATCATCTTGTTAAGTAAATAATACCATTGTATATCAAGTGTCATTTTTTTGTCCAAATAGTCAAATTTTTCATTTTATGTATGGATGTAGTATCAGGCAACCTGAACATCCTTATTTCAAAAGAGTCAATTTTATTGGGGGTGGGGGTTATATTATCAAAAAAAAAAAAATTTCCTTCATTGAAACTTTTGTTGAGTGAAGTAGCTTCATCAATTAGAGGATGGAGGACACAAGAGGTTGGAGGATAATCGACATCCTCTCATAAGCCACTAGCGATGGGGCTATGTTTTGAGATAGTGGCATACTATGGGATAAATTGACTATGCTAAAGATGATCACTAGTGGTAATGGAAGATATCTATGATGTGCAAAATCAAGTGGAAATTATCATGTACATAGGCTATAGGAGGTGATGAGTACTTAGTCCTTAATTTTTTTATTTATTTTAGAATTTTGTATGTTTAAATAAGAATAGAAGAATATGCTTATTTAAAATATGTAATTTGTGTACAAATTCCAAAAATAATTTCCTGATGTGAGAACATAGTGAAAGGACTAAAAGTACCAATGTAAGTCAATTTATGGATCTTGAAAAGGTTTGTGGCAGATTTAAAAAACCACTAGAGGTGAATAGTGGATAGAAGGAGGTTCATATTCATATCAAGGTTTGTGGTAAACCTAATTAAAACCATAGGAGAAGTGAGCCTTTATTTGGATCAAGGTCATGAGTCAAATAGGGCATGCCATAAGGGTTGAGCATACTAAAAGTGAGAGTGTGTATGTTTTTACACCATGTAAAACTAAGGGAGGGAATGTTAGGGATTAGTTTATTACAATGTGTGAGCTTAGATATTTGCTAAGAGGTAAATATAAAATGGGTGAATTAGTTTGTTTTTTATATTTAGGTAGTCACAATATTTTTACAACAATATTATGAACATATTTTATTTGTATATTCATAGGGATACAGTGAGAGTTTCATGGAGAGATAATCTCGATGATTATAGGAATGATATTCCTATAAAGTTGTAATGTCCCAAATGAATAAGCAATAGAGTGAATGAAATAATATTATCTATGTTTTTAATATTTTGGTGTTTTTAGTGCTTTATTTTTCTATTATTCATGCTCAGATCTGAACCAACCCCATCATAATTACCTTAGTTCTAAAGTTTTAAGCTTTGAAACGGTCATTTAAAGTGTTTTTAACCTTGGAAAACATCCAAATATAGCTCCCACATGCATAATTCAGATATATAAAGATGTTAATGACTTTTTAAATTGTTTTTATCTCCTTCATGAATCGTAATCATCTCTTCATGCACTAATTTTTTTAGTGGAAGACTAAAGTGTCAATAAAAGGTAAAGAAAGAGCTTATTTCATGCAATTTTTAAAGAAAGGTATGAATTTATATGACCATACATATACTGGAGGCCATGAATAGTATAATCAGGTCATAACAAGGGTTTCATAAGAAATTTAAGAATAAAATATGCAAGATAAGCTCAAAACTGATCCCCTACAGTCACTTCGCTTCTTTGCACATAGAGATAGACCTTCAAGTTTGTAGATGATATAATTAGGAGAAAGAAGATTTAGGTTTGAATTTTTTTATAGATAAACTAGACTCAAATATATTATTGATAGAGTAAGTGGTTCTAAAATTGGATATCTCTCCCTCATGAATCATCCATTTGAAGTTATGGTATACATCTACAGTCTTGCATCTAGGAAGGTAGTCAATTTTCTTAAATTTCTCCTCATTGGGGCATCATTTTAAGAAAATTCAAGTTTGTAAGGTTTTCTAGGGACATGTAATTAATTTTAATGGAATCCATAAATCCTTTTTCACATGTGTGAGGGTCATATAAAGATCAATAAGATAAGGAGTACAATAAATAGTTTGGCATGCCTATAAAGAAGAATTGTACAATTTAGGAGAAAGAGAAAGGTATCAAAATTTATTATTTTCCTCCATGGCATAGATATCCTTCATGTTATAAAGTTTCCAAATAAGTTTTCTCAAGATATTCTTCAAATATTTATAAAAAGGACCATTCATATGCTCTCAAGCATCTCAAAAGCCATGTTTAACAAACTTTAATGTTTTCTACCATTGTTTAAGGTACCTAGCATATTATTAGGTTTCAAATTTGGCTTGTTATCCTCATCTGATGGCCTCCAAAATGATACATTAGGTAAATGATGGGATCATTCTTCCATTTGGCCCTTTAAGCTAGTCTTGGAATACTCCTATGGTCCTCATGTCACCCCATCTCACTCACCTCAACATACATTATTTTTCACTATCATTCTCATTATGTAAGGATTATTTTCCACCTTTATTCAAGTGTTTTATTCTTCATTCATGGTTCCACCCCTTTCCATTAATTTTCATATAACCATACATCATAAAGATGAGGCAAGAATAAGTAAGAGGTTGTCATGAGAATGAAGGAGGCATGAAAACCTAAAAAGCATCAAGATACTACCAAGAAAAGTTGACCTATAACAAGAGCACAATATATTCATAATTATCATTAAGAACATAAGCCAAAGAATATTAAGAACATGTATATTAATTTACTATGCATAAATGGTCACATCTAGCTAAAATAAGAGAGAGACAATGATCAATTTAGGTTTTGAGACTTCCTTAAGGCTAATTTTAATTATATATATATATATATATATATATATATATATATATATATATATATATATATATATATATATAACACAATAATGTACACATTCATCCTATAGTGGGGGAATATCATGATATTTTTGAAACTCATCATGATGTAAGTGTGTGGTGAATGAGTTGAAATCAAAAAAGAATCCATATCTGAAAACATATTTAAAGAAGTATATATATGTATATGTTCAAATAAGGTTAAATAAGCATAGATCACACCTACAAGCCTATATATTGGTAGTCTATAGTATGGTTAAGGTCTCAACTTCATCAAGAAGCCTGCCAAGGCTTAAAGAGACTAAATTGACAACTACAATGCATGGTTAGGTATGGAGATGAAAAAACTCAATAAGAGAGTTATGATAAGACATGTAAAGCTTCAAATATGTCTTAAGAAGATTAAAAAGTGACCTATAACCAGATATGAGGACACCTATAACCAAGGATGAGTACTATGCTCTTGAGGAGACCTTCAAGAATGGAAACCCTTAGGGATGTTTTTGAGTTTATAAATATATGTCATAATAGAGAGAAGTAAATGAACATAATATCACCTATTTTCACCTTTTTCAAGCTCAAAAAATCATCGAGTCATGACTCAGTCCGTATGCACACTTGTAGACAAGGGTGCAACCAAGCATAGGAAGGAGAAGGTTTGTTTTCTTAATGATGGTGATATTCACTCTGAAAGAAGACATGGTATTCTAAGGAAATGCATAAAAATTATGGATTAGGATGAAAATTAAAAGAGGAACCATACTCTTTTCATGAAATAGGCCTAATAAAATGAGCACCTATAACCACTTAAGGATACATGCTTTCTCTCAAGCTAGTTCATGCAAGTTGACATTATAATGCTATCTAAGGAAGGTCTCATGTTTAGGTTCATGTTCAATAGAGGTTATAAAGTGAAACATGATGGCATAATATCACACACATATTGAGGAAGGTGTTCCAAGGATAGTGTTATAGTCATACACCTCAAACTTACACCCACAACCATTCTTAAGGGTAGGCCTTTCTCAAAGACAAGGGTTTTCAAGCAAAGTGACATAAAGGAGTTCCATGTTTATAGGATGTTCATGAGCTAGAAAGTATTAAATATAATATGATGATATTCACACAAAATTTATTTATTCATATACCTTATATAATATCACCTATATTCATGGAGAGCATAGGCTTGTCTAATAATTCACAGGAGCATGAGAGCAAAGTTCTTCAACTTGTAGAGTTTCATGATTGTATATGGTTCAAAAGAACAAAAGGTTTAAAATAATCAATGGATTAAGTTGAATTCCACTCCAAACACCCAAGAACTTAGCCAAAACCACTCTAAACACTCACCTATAGCTATCATAAGGCTAAAGGCATCCTTTAAGCTATTATACAAGTTGAAAGCCAGTGGTATCTTGAGGAGTTTAGTTTTAAGAATATTTTTAATGAGAGAAATGATTATGATATATTAATTTTATGATAATCAACGTATTTCTTAAGGACTCTATTGTCCTCCAAAAATATCACTTATTTTTGGGACAACATTTGAACTATTTTGGTCCTATAGACCAAAATTGTCTCTTCCCTTTTCAAAATTTGTTCTGAGCATTTAAATTCCTCATTTTTCAATCTTATAAAAAATATATGAACTCTGTAGGCTTGAATCTATGGACTCTACAGGCGAAAATATATAGACTCTATAGGCTAAGTTCTATGGACTCGGTTTTACAGACTTCACAGGTTGATTTCTTTGGACTCTGCAGGAAGAAACAAGATCTCAACACTTAGGCAATTTAAAAGTTGGTTCAATCAAAAGAGTTCATCGGCAAGCTTCTAAGTAAGGATTGAACCATTGAACCGTTGAACCTTGAACCATTTTGATTTAATGGGTTCAATGGGTTCAGTGGGTTCAAAGTTTCAATGTCATCAACAAGAGTTAAGCACATTTGTCAAGGTTTAAAGTTCAACCACTTCAAGGTTCAATGGCTTCAAAACACTTATCAAAGTGAAGAAGGCTTGAACCATTGAACCATTGAACCATTGAACCACTTTGGTTCAAAGTTTCAATAGGTTTAATGGTTGAATAGGTTCAACAACCAAATGGTTCAACACATTTGGTTCAAAAAGATCAAAAGGACTTAGCCAAATAAAAAGAATGAACCAATTGAACCGTTGAAACTTGAACCAAAAGGTTCAATGAGTTCATAGGTTCAAAGGTTCAACTAGTGCGATGAAGATCAAAGAGCTTAGAAAGAACAAGTGACGGACAAAGGATGAACTAATGAACTGATTAAATCTTAAACCAAAAGAGTTCAAATTTCAATGGTTCATGGGTTCAAAGGTTCAAAGGCAGCCTCAGTCAAGGAAACAAGAAGCAAATAGGTGGTTCAACGGATGGTTCAACCAAGGAGTGGGAAAGCAATTGAACCAAGTAGTGATGGAACAAAAGAGGCAGAATGAACCGATGAACCAATAAACCAATGTACTTTTAGCAGGTTCAAAGGTTTAAGGTTCAACATGGTTCAAAGTAGCTAGTGACCATTGACAGCCCCGTAGACGTCAAATTTAAAGTAAGGGAATATCTGCTGAAATTCAAATTAAGTGCCGAACTTAAACGAAGAACCAAGTGACTGATCGACAAGATAGAATTCCTTTGGATTTTTTCAAAGGCCGATAGGGAACATTTCCTTAAGACTTTTTGTTTGAAGGAAATTATTAAGTGAAAGAGCCATTATAATTCTTTCAAAAGTATTTTGCACAGGAAAATGACCAAGGTAAAGCCCAAAGGAATTACTTCAGACTTTTATCTATAGGAAATAAGCTCGACCAAAGGAAATAAGCCCAACCAAAGGAATGCCCAAAAGGAAAAAAGCTTGAGAGTGAAGCGCTCCAAGTGTCATCATCTGTGTGATTGTTAGATTATTTAGAACATGCCACGTGTCACTTCTTGAGATCAACAAAAAGCGGCCAAAATAAGTGGGAAAGACATGAAGGAATTGCTAAGGAGGATGATGGACTCAAATGCATTTAAAGGCCAAAATGCGAAAGGAAAGAACCAAGCAAATGGCTAAAAAGAGATCTTGAAGACTCAAATTGCTATAGGAGAGAAAGGAATGAGACCAAAGGAACAAAAATATCTTCAAAAGAGTTATTTCTAGTAGGTGAAATAGTGGATCAAGTAGACTTCTGAGCACACCAAATCAAGGATGCAAGCCTATTTTTCTTCCATAAAGTAATGGTGAATTGGATAGCTGCACAGACATCAAGAAAGGGACTAGACATTCCATACTAAGAAGAGACATATTAGAAGAATGAACACGCCATAGTTATGGCAATGCACTTTTCCCAGCATGGTCCCTCCAAACAGAACTGAGAGCACATTAAAGGCATTGACTGCAGCATGGGCCGTCCTATGGGAATGAGTACCAAGCCTTGCATAGTTGCTATACATTGTAATTTCTCTCATTATGCAAGAGAGATCTTCTCGAATATAGAAGAAAAATTCTGCCCAAATTGAAAGGCAAATACTAAGACTTTGAGCTCTGATTGTATTTCATATTATTTTATCTGAATGAGAAAGCAAGTGATTCACAAACTTTGTGCTATATAACTTGTACCATTTTAGGAGACTATTCTTATGTCTATATTTTGAATGTGTTACTGTTTATTTAATGTAACAAGCAGAGCTAGTGGAAGTGATAAGGAAGGTGTCCTGAAGCTAGCTACTTTCAGACTTTGTGCTAACATAATTGTTTTTAGTATGTTTTTTTCTTTTTTGTTTCTGTGTAAAGGACCTTGGGATGACTTTGTGCCCCCATTGTTCTTCATACCTCACTCTAGGGTAGTCAAGGTGGAGACTTTGAGCTACATCTTATATTTCTAGTTACTTTGGACCTAGTTACCAGTCACTTTTTACTAGAAAGAGTCCTACTGTTTGTAAGAACAAGCACTTCTGAAAGAAGAGAAGTGCCTTCTGTCACTTCACCAAGATTTCTACTATCCAAGAAGGGATCTAGCTCTTGGCTGAATGTTACTTCTAAAAGAAGAGAAGTTCCTTCACCAATCACCTAGGATTTCTCCTCTGTTTATTAGCATCATCTCTAAAAAAAGAGAGATGGATGGTTCATTCCACCCCTGTGTCTTACTTTCTACTTATATATATAGTATATAGCCTCTACATATTTAATAGGGAACCTCCCCTTGATGAGAGGAGAGATTTGTCCCCTTTGGATGTGGTAAACCTACAACATTAGACAACCAATCTCCCTATGCTATGGTGATTGGAACTATTTTGGTCACCAGTTAGCTGGCCGACAAAATATTCACCCAACAATTTTTGGCAATTCTGTTGGGGACACAGTAATTTTGTGCAATTTGGAACCTCAAGTTTTAGATTGAAACATCACCTGTGTCTTACCCATAATCATTATAACCCTTATCCATTATAGACTCTGGTGGCTCTATTCCATGTCTTACCCATTATCATTATAGGCTTATCATCTTCCTCCACTTCCATTATTTTATCTGGTCTGCAAAATGAGAGCTGTTGGGAAAGAGTGCATAATTTGAAGCCTCAAGCCTCAAGCTAAAGTAGGGCTATTCCTTTTCCATTTTTGTTCTAAAAACTAGCCACTCCACCCAAATTTTTTATCCCTATTTTTGATAATTGAATCATGGTAGTTCAAGGCCCCTGGGGGTAACTCATTTGGCCCACTCAACTTGACTCCACCTCTACATGAACTTCCACATAGCTTAAGAAAGAAATTTTTCAAATTATTTGGGGATGGGAGAGTTCACCCTGATGAACACATTGTAGCCTTCAGTATAGCTTGTGGTGTGATAGGGGTGGAATTTGAAGATGTGGCAGTCAAGATTTTTGAGGAGACCCTACAAGGCATTACTGCAGAATGGTTATACCATCTGCAGGCTCGATCAGTGATATACTGGAACACCCTAAAAACCAAGTTTGAAGTAAGGTTCAAGCCTACAAAGGATGCACATGCCTTGCTAGCCCAACTCTCACAAATGAAGAAGGAGCCCCATGAACCTATGAGGGACTTCATTGCTAGATTCAACAAGCTGAGGCATAGGATTCCCATGATCACCCATCCAACACCTCAGAATCTCAAGTGTTTCTTCATCAACTCACACCTTCCTAAAGTGAGTTTCTTGGTGAGATGGGATAGACGCATAGACTTTGTTGCTACTCAAGACTTGGATACTGAGCTAGAAGATGACCCTATCTTGGTAGGAAAGATAAGGAGAGATTCTAATAGAGGTAAATTCTCTTCATCTTTTGAGTATCCATCTACAAGCACCATGAATTAGATGGTGTAAGCTAGCAAATGAACTGCTACCCTTGAAAAGGCAAATGACCCTAAGTATGTTTGTTCCTCCTAATCAAGATATGCCAAGGAGGGCATTTTAAAATCAACCATATCAAGGCAATGCCACTAGAAATTAAGGGCAGCCAAATCATCTTCCTCCCCCACAAAGGATCCTTGCCCTTGAAGCACCTCCAACCAACTCAACAGTTGGATATCTAAAAATAGAACATGAATTCTCTTTCCAACCTAAGTTTGACCAAGAAAATGATGCTGATCTCTTCATGGAGGATCAAGAAGAATCAACTAGTGACTCCCACATTGGTTTCTTGAATTACTGGGATGAACCCAGTAGTGAAGGTGAAGTAATTGAAGGAAATCTTCACCAAGAGAGCAAGGAGTTTTAGTTTATAGTTTAAAGACCACGTCCTGCCATGGGGCAAGAAGAAGAAAGAGCCAAGAGGAAGATGCAAAAAATTAGTTTCCTGGTGGAGAGTTCCATTCACCCATCTCTATTTTTGGGGACAAAATGGTTTTCTATTGGTTTATCAGGATGGCACACCATTTTCACTATCTCATAGCAGGCAGCATCTGAAGTGCTTTAAATCTTGAGGCATCAGATAAGATCATCTATACATATGTATATTTGTATAGTCTTTAGTTCTATTTTGTGCTTTTCATTTTCATTTTTTGGAGCCTTTCTTTTTGGGTAACATGACTCCATAGCCCAATGGCATACTTCAAGGCACTAGAGATTCTAGTTTCTACTCCCCTCACCTATTCCAAGTTTTCAATTGAAGGAAGTTCCCTAACTGGAGCTAGCCATTGTCCCCTAAAAATATCACTCATTTTTGGGATAACATTTTAACTATTTTGGTCCTATAGACCAAAATTGTCTCTTCCCTTTTCAAAATTTTTTTGAGCATTCAAATTCCTCATTTTTCAAGCTTCTTAGAAATCTACAGACTCTGCAGGCTTCAATCTATGGACTCTACAGACAAAAATCTATGGACTCTACATGCCAAGTTCTATGGACTTAGTTCTATGGATTTCACAGGTTGATTTATATGGACTCTACAGGAAGAAACAAACTCTCAACACTTAATCAATTTCAAAGTTGGTTCAACCAAAAGAGTTCATTGACAAGCTTTTAAGCAAGGATTGAACCATTGAACTGTTGAACCTTGAACTATTTTGGCTTAATGGGTTCAATGGGTTCAAAGGTTCAATGTCATCAGCAAGAGTTAAGCACATTTGTCAAGGTTAAAAGTTCAACTACTTTAAGGTTCAACAGCTTCAAAATACTTATCAAAGAGAAGAAGGCTTGAACTATTGAACCATTGAACCAATTTGGTTCAAAGGTTCAATGGGTTCAATGGTTTAACAAGTTCAATGACCAAATGGTTCAATGCATTTGGTTCAAAAAGATCAAAAGGACTTAGCCAAATAAAAACAATGAACCGATTGAACCATTGAACCTTGAACCAAAAGGTTCAATGAGTTCATAGGTTCAAAGGTTCAATCACTGCGATGAAGATCAAAGAGCTTAGAAAGAACAAGTGATAGACAAAGGATGAAAGAATGAACCGATTGAACCTTAAATCGAAAGATTTAAAAGTTCAATGGTTCATGGGTTCAAAGGTTTAAAGGTGGCCTCATGCAAGGAAATAAGTAGCAAATAGGTGGTTAAATGGATGGTTCAACCAAGGAGTGGGAAAGTGATTGAACTAGGAAGTGATGGAACAAAAGAGGTAGAATGAACTGATGAACCAATGAACCAATGTACTTTCAATGGGTTCAAAGGTTTAAGGTTCAACATGGTTCAAAGTGGCTAGCAACCATTGATAGCCCTGTAGACATCAAATTTAAAGTAAGGGAATATCTGTTGAAATTTAAATAAAGCACATAACTTAAAGGAAGAACCAAGTGACTAATCGAAAAGATAGAATTCCTTTGAATTTGTTCAAAGGCTGATAGGGAACATTCCCTTCAGAATTTTAGTCCAAAGGAAATTATTAAGTGAAAGAACCATTAGAATTATTTTGGAAGTATTTTCCATGGGAAAATGACCAAGGCAAAGCTCGAAGGAATTTATTCAGACTTTTGTCTGAAGGAAATAAGCTTGACCAAAGAAAACAAGCCTGACCAAAGGAATACCCGAAAGGAAAAAGCCTTAGAGTGGAGTGCTCTAAGTGTCATCATCCATGTGATTGCTAGATTATGTAGAAGACACAATGTGTCACTTGTTGAGATCAGTGAAAAGTGGCCAAAGCAAGTAGGAAAGACATGAAGGAATTGCTAAGGAGGATGATGGAATCAAATGCATTTAAAGGCCAAAATGCCAAAGGGAAGAACCAAGCGACTATCTAAAAAGAGAGCTTGAAGACTCAAATTGCTATAGGAGAGAGAGAAATGACACTAAAGGACCAAAAATATCTTCAAAAGAGTTATTTCCAGTAGGTGAAACAGTGGATCAAGTAGACTTCTGGGTGCACCAAATCAAGGACGCAAGCCTATTTTTCTTCCATAAAGTAATGGTGAATTGGATAGCTACACAAACATCAAGAAAAGGACCAGATAGTCCATACTAAGAAGATACATATTAGAGGAATGGACATGCCATAGTTATGGCAATACACTATTCCTAGCATGGTCCTTCCAGATAAAACTGAGGGTGCATTGAAGGTATTGACTGCAGCATGGGTTGTCTGATGGGAATGAGCACCATGCCTTGCGTAGTTGCTATACATTGTAATTTATCTCATTATGCAAGAGAGATCTTCCCAAATATAGAAGCAAAACTCTACCCAAATTAAAAGGTGAATACTGAGACTTTGAGCTCAGATTGTATTTCATATTATTTTATCTGAATGAGAAAGCAAGTGATTCACAGACTTTGTGTTATCTAGCTTATACCATTTTAGGAGATTATTATTATGTCTATCTTCTGAATGTGTTCTTGTTTATTTAATTTAACAAGTAGAGCTAGTGGAAGTGATAAGGAAGGTGTCCTAAAACTAGTTACTTTTTGACTTTGTGCTGACATAATTGTTTTCAATGTGTGTTTTTCTTTTCTATTTCTGGGTAAAGGACCTTGGGATGACTTTGTGCCCCCATTGTTCTTCATACCTCAATCTAGGGTATTCAAAGTGGAGACTTTGAGCTACATATTAGATTGCTAGTTACTTTGGACCCATTTACTAGTCGCTTATTACTAGAAAGAGTCCTATTGTTTGTAAGAACAAGCACTTCTGAAAGAAGAGAAGTGCCTTCTGTCGCTTCACCAAGATTTCTACTTAGATCCCTCTAAAAGAAGAGAAGTGCCTTCACCAATCACCTAGGATTTATCCTCTATTTGTTATCATCATCTATGAAAAAAGAGAGATGGATGGTTCATTCCACCCCTATGTCTTACTCTTTTCTTATATATATAGTATATAGCCTCTGCATATTTAATAGGTAACCTCCCCTTGATGAGAGGAGAGATTTGTCCCTTTTAGATGTGTTAAACCTACAACATTGGACAACCAATCTCCATATGCTATGGTGATAGGAACTATTTTTGTCACCAGTTAGCTGGCCAATAAAATATTCACCCAATAGACTCAACTCAGTCAAAACCAACATCCACCATCACCTACAACCATATAAATGGCCTTATCCTCTCACAATGTTGTACGAGCAATATGCATACAAGTAAATTTCATGTAAAAAAGTTGATAGAGGAAGAAATATTATGAAATTAAAGTTCTTATTGACATTTTAAAACATTTATCATGTCATTAAGGCATTGAAATGATCCTGAACATGAAGGCATGATATTTGTAAGGAGATGGCAATGTTTAAGGCCAAAAGAGCTAATTTGAGAGCCAATAGGATATCAAAGAGTTAAGAAAGAGGTTTAAATTTTTTTTAAGATATATAAATTAATAATTCATTATGATATTATAAATATACACTTATTCCCCTATAATACATGCACCTAAAACACTATTGTAAGCAAATGAGTGTTCTTGAGGGGTAAGGTATGGTAATAGGTGGTATGAGGTTGCAAGTTGACAAATAAAAGGTGAAATAAATGAAATTAGGATATTAATGATATATAAAATTAATTATCAAAATTTTTAGTCTCAAACCAAATCAAAAGGGAAGAAAACTTAGTCTTGAAACTAATCTAAGTAGGCAACTGAAACTAGTTTCTATTAAAAAAGGCCTACAGGGAAAAATATGCATCCAAATGGAATGAAATTTTGTGGAGCTGGTACTTGAGAATTTATAAACCTAAAAAATATATTTTTGAGATAATTTTAGGAGGGTAAGTACCCACTATTTTTACATAGTCTCTGACATGTCTATTCACTATCACCATTAGAACAAGTAATGTTCTTAGGGTACATATAGGTGTGGTAGAAGGTTATAACTCCATTTGATTATTTTATATGAATAATATACTAATATTAAATATTAAAATAACCTTTAAAGTGTTTTAACACTTAAATTTAATGCAAACCATGCCCTTGAGGGCTAAAACAAGTATGCAACCCTATAACACCAAAAAGCATTTTTAGACCTATCAAGCAAGATGACACCTATAGAATGATATTATGAGATTTTATAAGTTAAATTATGATGTTTTAAAATATATAAGATTAGTATAAAATGTAATTTTAGTCTATAAAGAGAAAATTCAATTTTTATAGTCAAGACACCCATTCGAGCCACCTGATCAAGTGCTCATATATTTTACCACATAAAGAGTTTTATAAATATATATTTTAATGTTTTAAGGACCCATATGTAATTATAATTAATTAAAAATTGAGGTTTTTTTATGGGATGTACTTTATGAACAATCACTAAGAGCATAAGCGTGTCTAGAATGCTTGTAAACCCTATAAGTAAATTTATTTACATAGGTGTATTTTCATAGATTTTTAATGGTAACCTAATATTATAAATTAATATGAGGGGGTATGTATAATAAACATTAATGGTAATAAATTTTGGTTTGGAGGTATGCACTTTATGAACAATTGTTAAGAAGGTTCACCTCTAAAACCCTCCCAAACCCTCATATGGACTAGTTTTGAGAAAAGTCAAATTACAAGACATAAAATCCTCATGTATCGATATAAAACATCTTAAAAAAATGAATTAAACTTAGAGAGGGTTCCATAAATGGTAATTTTTTTGTATGGAATTATATGGATTAGGTAAAAAATTAGTTTTTTAAGAGGAAAAAATACAAAAAATGAGGTACAAGGCAATTTACATGAAATCCAATCCATGGAGTTTAAATTATGAGAATTTTTATTCATCTCAAAATCATAATATGATAAAAAATATTCCTATAAATTTCCTTATCAACTCATCAAAAATAACTACTCTATAGGAAATTCAAGTAGAATTGACCTAGTCGATTAGTTTGATTGAGTTGAAGGTGTCTCTTCATCAGGAGGAACTATTTCATGAGATGGAAGGTTTATTTAGGTATAATATCACCATATTTTAAGGTATTAAAAGTTTTATGAAGGTTTTAAATAGCCATCAAGTACAATAAAGTAGGCTGCTAGGCCTATTTGGCCTAGTATGCCTATTTGAGCAAGCAAGCAAAGAAGGAATGACATTGAAAGGATATAAATTGAGTTTATATGGATTTTTCATGATAAATACATAGTATCCAAGTATAAATTTGTAGTTCATGCAATGAAAGGGCTTAAGTGGAACTATCTTGTCTTAAGGACTAATCACTTTAGTTAACTAATCATCATGCATATTCCATAGTTTTCATGAAAGGAGAAGTATTTCACTTAAATTTTAGTCACTTAAAGTGGATTTTAAGCAATATTTGGCATATAACATTAACAAGAAGAAGTTTTGACAAGTCAAGATAGTCCACCATCTCATCCCAATGCCAAAGATCATGCAAAGACATTCAACATAGAGACAAGTCTTAAGGACTATTATTAGAAATTTGTAAAGGAAACTGACTTGGAGTTAATTCTATTTGACATACTTATCACATCTATGCCACATTGGCTATATCTTTTGATATCTTCTATATATTTAAGCTTTCAAGCCATTTTTTAGGATCCCTCTCTTAGGCATGATTAAACTATGCCAAGATTGAGATTTGTAACCTTTTGAGATGAATAAAATGACTATTTTTATATTCCTATATTTTGGTATAGTGTGTAATATTGGTTTGATTTGAACACGTGGTATTACTTTTTCCCTTGTAGGTCCTGATCTCACCTAGTTACTAGTATGTTATCTTATGTAGGTCATATACAATATTTGATGTCATTTTATTGAGCTAAAAATTGATATATTGACTAGTTAATGCCTTGAATTAGGCCTATTCAATAATTTCCCTCATGTTTTGGTCACTTGATAAAACCTCTATGTGAAATACTATTGCATAAGAGTCATTTGGAGTTATAGATTTAGTTCTTTTCTTTTCTTATCAGTGTTTGAGGTTCTCAAATAAAGTGGATGAACCAAAAATACATGTGTATTACCAAAAATAGTTTAATATTTCCCTTTTAAGTTATCCTTCTAACCCTTTTCATCCCAAAAAGTTTAGTAGGTTTTAGTAAATGAGAAAAGTGATGCATTGAAGGAACTAGCCTCATCAAAAATTGAGGTCTGATCTAAGTACAAGTATCCCACACCTTAGATCATTCCAATGTTAGTCTAGGTGTGAAGGAGATCCTAAGTAATCAGCCTTGAATAGGGTGCTATCTAGGTTGTTAACATAGCATATGTTACATATACATATTACTCTTAACCAACAACCTTTTAAACAAGCATAACCTTCACAATAACTTATACTAATGTAACAAATACAAAAACCTTTGCCTTTGCAAACTCCCCCTCTTCCAAGGAGAACTATGCCTACTCATTGCATCTTTAGTGACATTGGAGAACTAATTAAAGTAATGTTTTGTAAGATAAAATCTACTAATTTGATTAGATGGTCTATTTAAAATCAATATCCTAAGGGCATTCCTTTTCCATATTGGTATAGGTAAAATTAATTCTATGATCACCATTAGGTTAATGGGCATAATCTGAACCATTGTTTGTAAATCAAACATCTCTTTAAAAATATGTTGGAAAATGGGGAGATAACATTGGATAATGGATATTAGACATCCAATCATAACCTTGGTATTTATAAAAATACCTTTGTATAACATAATAACCAATAATAAAAACAAAAAATGCTAGAGCAATAATAATAACAATAGTAACATCTAAGATAGAACTAATAATATTAGCATCAAAACCAACATCAACCAAATGGATGAAACCAAGGCTATAATGATGCCAATAACTAATAGACATACCATGTAGTTACACATGACTACAATAAGATTATAGTCCATATTGTGGGAGGTCATGTTTTCATCATCTCTATCAATCCAAGACCAAGTACCAATTGAACAAGACCATTAATAATCAATCCCAACCAACTAACCTATGCTAGTGCAACTTCTTTGACCTGAGCCTATATATACAAATAAGTAGGGATTACTAATTTTGGACCTCATATTGATAACTCATCATTGACTCATGACAACATGCAAGTGCATTGATAACTGAGACTTATCTTATCTATTCCCCCTCCACCATTATTTTCTAGTAACAATGGTCTTGTATCTAATCTTGAGTATGCAATCACAACTTGGTGGTCTAAGATTGCCATTCAAGGCCTAAATCCATCTATCACTTCACCCATCCAGCCCACCATTCTAGATAAGAACAAGCCATTTATCATTATCTAGGATAAGACGTTTGATATTTTGGAATAACTGTAGAAGATACCCACATAAATTTTCATTTTGGATTTGTTACGTATGTCTACTATCCAAAATAACATCTTAACTAAGTTCTTTGGCCAATCCTAAGTTCCCAATGACATATCCCTAGATAAATTCCAATATTTAGTTAGACATATATCCCCAAGCTAATAATCAACCTTTGACTAAAGTGATATTCTGTCCTTTGGCCCTTTGCATAACAATCCATTATACATCAAAGTTGTAATAATGTGGAATAAATTGAAATGTGTCCTTATAGACAATGAACCAAGATTCAATATTTTATTTCTAAATCTCATCAATCTTCTTAGGTATATAATATTTGATCTCCAACTAAAATGATCACAATCAAGGCCCATAACAATGTAGAATGGGAATCATAAAGCACCATCAACTTACAAATTATCATTGGGCCTTTGACCCATGATACATTATGCAATGTGTTATAACTTGATTTTTCATACAATTTGATCTTGTGTAGACCTTAGATACATAATATTCATGGAATCTCTTCAACATTGCACTAGTGTATCAAGTTCTCTCATTCAGGCATGGAGGTCACCATTCATGGAGATTTGTAACCCTATGAACATTGTAAACATTTAGAGGCCAAGTAAAAAAGCTATAGATACTATTTTGGCTTGAATCTAGTTCTCAATAAGGATAAGGGAAAGGAAATACTTATTGATTCACCACAGGTCAATTGCATTGACCTAGATACCCTTGATTCACTTACCCATATACTACCTCTTACAATGTATAATCATTACACCATCTCAGCTAATGGACCAATAGAATCTTTGACCCATGAAACATTACAAATTTCCAAGCTTCCATAGAACCCCAAGTCTTATGGAAGACCTAAATCCAAACGACCTTGTATGGAATGGAAGTGAAAGGGAAAAGGAAAATTTCATAGTCCATCACCTATCATTTTTACACTAACCACTGGCCAAGAATAGGATCCGCTTGTAGATGATGATTCCCAGTTGTACAATGACAAATTGGATTACTATTATATAAATTCCAAGTATCCTATCTCTAATAGGATCATGAAGAAGATCACTTATAAAGGAAGAGCCATCAGGCCTAATCAATAAGGAATGCTTGAGCCAATTTCTACAACTCAATACAAAAGAACCTATGGTCTTAGATTTAAATGACCTGGGGGTGACCCAACATATCTTATTCATATTTTAATGCCAATGACTAGTGATGATGATGTCAATATCAAAGCAAAGTCTAATCATAGCATTTAAAAAGACCTAACCAGTACGAATTGTTTGACACCAATTCCATTTGTACCCTTAGACTATTCATTCACAATAATCCACTTCCTTTATATTATCCTCAACTTATAAATTGGGACCAACAAGAATCTAGAGTGCCTATCGATGATTTTAAGAATTATGAGACCTTTTGTAATTTGATAGGCCTAAAGGATAATGTTCCATTGGGAAACCAAAAATAAGGGTTCTCAATCAAACTAGATCTTGTAGACTATTTTGGAGAATGGGTGAACACCCTTATCCACAAATAATTAAATAAAACATTGAGGTCCCAAAGTAAAAATCCCTTTTAGGTGTTTTTAGACCAAGGTAAAAGTAAAGAGAAAGGATAATCTAGTGGTGAAAACCTATTTAGGCACCATTAGGTGGGGGTGTTCAACCTTCCTCAAACATATCTTAGGAAACTGAGAATGATGACTTTTCTTATGGGTATGAGTTCAATTCTAAAGAATAATAGGATTTTGATCAAATCATCTAGAGTTTCCAATAGTGTTTATCACATGGCCATCCCTACCATTAGGAGATTTTGATTCTTCATACCTTAGAGAACTTTTAGAGCTAGTCCATAAAGAGGTCTCTACTATTATAGGAAAATTTAAATCTTTATCAACTATTCTAGAAGATGGTTTAACTCTTCTTATGGATGGCATAATAGAAGTTAACATCAAGAATATAGATGACTCAAAATGGATTAAATCAAGTGTGTCCCTCACTAGAGGAATGTGAATTATTTATATCCCTTCTAAGGGAATTTGTTGATATATTTTCTTGGGCATATTCTAACATGCCAAGTTTTGAACCTACCTTGGTTGTACACCATCTTGTGGTACATCCTGATACCAAGCTCATGAAACAAAAATTGAATAAGATGCATCCTTGTATTACTGTATTAGTAAAGAAAGAGTTCTAAAAACTCTTGGAAGTAGGATATATTTGATCGATTGACTATTCAAAGTGGATATTGAATGTTGTGCCTATTAGCAAGAAGAGAGAAGGAATAAAAATTTGCACTAATTTTAGAGACATAAACAAGGCCTAACCAAAGGATGACTTTCCTTTGTTGAACATTGACATGATTATCAGCTCTACATCTAGGTATGAAATTATTTCATCGATGGATGTATTTTTAAGATACAACCAAACCTAGATTACACCAAGGGATTAACATAAAATAACATTCACCACTTAGTGGGGAATATTATATTATCAAATTATGCCATTTGGTCTCAAAAATTCTAGGGCCACATATAAAAGAGCCATGACCATCATATTTAATGATATGATGCATGACATTGTTGAAGATTACATTGATGACATATTGGGAAATCAAATACTAGGGCTGATCATCTAATAGAACTAAGGAAAATATTTTAAAGACTACTTGAATACAAAGTCTAAATCAATCTTAATAAGTGTGTTTTTGGAGTTACTATATGAAAAATTTTGGGCTTCATTGTGTCTTGCAGGGGCATTGAAGTTGATCGAACCAAAGTATAAGCCATTATAGAGATGTGACCACTAACAAATTTAAAGCAACTTCATAGTTTGTAGGGTAAGATCTAGTCTATAAGATGCTTCATTTCTTAATTGGATGAAAAATTCCATCTATTTACACACCTAATGAAAAAATGTGTAAAATTTCATTAGGATGATAAATGCCAAAAAATGTTTAAGAAATTAAAGGACTATCTTACAAATCCACCTATTTTATTGCCTCATATGACAGGAAAGTCATTATTACTATATTTATCTACCCTAGATAAATCCCTATGGACACTTATATCTCAGAATGATGATAATGGAAAGGAATGTGCCATGTAATATCTAATTTATAAATTGGTCACATATGAACATAATTATATGACCATTGAAAAATCATGTTTAGGTATGGTCCTTATAGCTAAAAGACTATGGCATTACATGTTAAACAACAAGACCATGGTCATTTAAAAATTAGATCTGATCAAGTGTATACTATCTAAAATATATTTACAAGTCTACATGGCCAAATGGATCATGATTTTGAATGAATTCAAGATAGAACACATCAACTAGAAGGCCATCAAGGGATAAGTTCTTGTAGCTTGCTAAAGCACCTCTTGAAAATACAAAACCACTAACATTTTTATTCTTAGATGAGCCCATTATGACCATCAATTAAAAACCTTTTGAGGAGAAACATTGGAATCTATATTTTGATAGATCATTCATAAGACATGGCTTAGAGATAGGCCTTTTGTTTATAAGACCACAAGGGGATCTTATCCCTAAATAATTCTAAATTAGATTTCCTTTTACTTAAAACATGGATGAATATGAACTACTCATTTCAAGACTTTTTCAGGTAGTATAATGTGTTATTCATCATCTTAAGGTTTATGGTGATTCTTAGTTAATCATAAATCATGTTATAAACAATGTTTAGACTAAGGATGATAAGTTGGTTCCATACAAGGCCATGGTTGGCACTCTTAAACAAGAGATTTATAATCTAAATTTGAACATATACCAAGGGCTAATAAAAATAGTATATGGCATGGCCACCATTAAGTCTTTGATTCATCATATAAATATGGAAAAATAATACCAATTACTCATTTAAAATATTCTAGTATTAGCTCATGAACCTTTAATTATCACAATGATCTATGATATTATTGGTCCTAGCTCTATATGGTATTCAAACCTTTATGCCTATCTTCATGAATACATTATGCCACCTGACCTATCTCATAAATAATCCAAGGCCTTTATTCACCATTTTTCATGTTATACCTTACTTAGACCCACCCTTTACCATTACAACTTTTATGGAACTTTGATCATGATTTAACTTTGGTAGAATCAACATTAATATTATGGGAAGTTCATGAAGGATTGTGTGGATCCCACACAAGTGGGTCTATCTCCGTACTAGGTACTATTGGCCAAATATGGATGTAAATGTAGATGCATATGTTAAAAAGTGTAAAAAATGTTAGAGGCATACCAATTTGATTCATGCCCCAACCAAGACTACAAAACCAATGCTTACACCATGGCCATTTTTTATTTGGGGTCTTAATCTCATTGGGAAGATAAACCTCACCTCATCAAATGGCGACAAACACATCCTTGCCTCTACTAAATATTTCACTAAGTGGGTTGAAGTTATACCCATCACTTACGTGATTGGAAATCAAATTTCCAAATTCATTTTTAACCATCTCATCTATTGATATAATATCCCCTCTAACATTATATTTGATAATAATAGATATTTTAAGAACAAGGATGTCAAATTGATTTGTGCCAAGTACAAAATTACTAAACATTTATATTCTAGGTTCTAAATGGGAAGATTAGTGTTTTGAGCCCACCAATGGAATTTTCTTGATTAGGTGGATGTGGCTACTTATGGATATTTTAGGGCCTTCTGATGGTCTTCCCAAACATCCTTATAAATTGTGTTTAAATTACATACATGGGGGATAAAAAATTCTAAGTAACACATTAGGCATTTAAATATGCCATTATAAGAACTTAAATATAGCATGAGGATGTGTATTATCACCTATTCCATTATTCCCTAGATCAAGCTACAAATTCTTGGTACCTTGGTCTACTAGATAGGTGTATCACCATGTGGGTAATATTTAAAAATCTATTTCTTAACCATTTTAGTGTGCCCATTCATCCTGCTACCTTATACTATCAAATCACCACATCTTGTAGAGATTCCAATGAACCCATTAGTGTCTTCAACCATCATTTTAATTAGTTGTACAAAAGGCTAAAAGATCTATTCCTACAAAAAAAATGGTCATCATATAATTTTATCTCAAAATGTTGTACCCTTTGATTTCTATGTTTATTAAAAGGAATGCATCCACTCTTTCATCCTTGGATTTGACCTATCAAGAGGCTTTCACCATTGATCAACAATCAATGTCTCAAGGTCTTAATGCTAACCCTTCCTATTGTTTGTAAAAACAAGGCATTTACACCCTAAACCCTTTGAGTTACCTACCTAGAGTCATCCCATAGACCATTTTGGGCTTTATAACAAAGCATTGCCTTAAGCTTGTTATTAATCATATCTTCCTATAAAAATGAGAACCCTAATTTTTTATTAAATTCATATAATTATATTAATCTAGTGTATGATTAGACGGATGCTTCATCTTATTTTAGTGATTTAGTATCTTTTAGTGTTGTTACTAATCAAATTTTATTTGTTGTAGGAGATCCCCAACAAAAATGTATAATTTATTCTACGAGACTAGGATCCCAACTTCACAATTTGGAGCATACCATGATGGAATTAGACATCATGTTAAAGTATTCTTATTGACTAAAAGCACCTATTCATTAAGCATGAACCAATCTAAGAGAGTAGTAATGATGAATATAATGAATTAGATTATGAGGTTTTTTAGTCTTTATATGTTAATTCATGGCACAAGACCTATGTAACAAGGATCTACCCATTCTATAAGAACAATCAGACATCTCTTATAATCAGATAAAAGAAGAATTAGAATATTTGAAATAATTAGATGAGGAAGATGCATTATACATATTCTCATCATATTCTCTTGTTCATACATTTGGAAATCTAGTTTAAGGTGATCAACAAATTAATGGAAGTAGTTATGTGACCCTCTTAGTAGTAGAGGAATTCAAAATTGAAATGAAAAATCATGATCACAATGGTTCAGATGAATAAATGATCCCTTTGGAGGAGTGAGCTAAAAATATGTTAATCCAATGAAACCCTCCACATACTAAAACCATTGAAAAAAATATAAAAGATCATTGGCATGTGAATAATCAAGCCCAATCCATATAGATGCAAAGTAGAACAAGGATTATGTTATTAAAGCATCCATATAAATTAAAGAGTAACCTACAAGTGACTCACCATTTAGTTTCCATAAAGAACACACCCCTACTAGGTTAGATCTTTCAATCTCTATGGTATGTGTTGATACCCACCATTACTCCCAAGCATAATTCATTATATGGGTAGAGTTATATCTCATAACTTATCCAAATTATTTAGGTAAATTGACTATAAATATTTTATTGAATAGGAAAATCATAATTTGTTTAAATTATATGGAAAATAGATAGATGAATATCTTTGGGATAGTGTCCCTAAACATAATTGATATCATAGGTGTAAGTATATGCATTCCATCTCTTAGTAGGATTTGTACCAATCTTCCAAACATCATGAATGGAAGTCTTCACCATTTTAATTGACTAACTTGTGAGTATTTTTATTGATAGTCAATGAGTATTTCCTTCTCAATATATTTACCAAATTGAATTAGCCTATCAAATTATATAAATATCCTTCTCTTTCAATTTATTTTTTTGTTTTCTATTTTTCCTTCATGTTTCTTGATATTATTTTAGGTTACTATAGGTTTTCTTTCTTTGTTTGTTTTTTTTCTTTCATTATTAGGACTATCCCAACTATTTTATCTTGTGGCTCCATGTTGAGCAAGACAAATGATGAATGACAGTCTTACAAAGTAAGTAAAACATATGACATTCTATAGTATATAATATAAATATTATTTCTTGAATACTTGCATAAATTGTTGTGATTCTTTTACATTTTCAAAAATTTAAAGGATTATGATTCCAAATAGAACATATAGATTTTAAAAACATTTCATTTCTTGTTTAGAGCCATAAAATTTAGTTAATATAATATTCAAAGTTGATGAAGCACTGAATTCATTCTAGATTTGTCTTAATATTCACAAACTTACTAAATTTAATTTTACATATGGATTGGTTACCAACCCTCAAAGGATTAAGCCTAAAAAAAATTCAAAAAGCAATATTTTTTTATTTTTTAATGAAATTGAAATCAAATTCAAAATTTTAAGTTTTCCTCAAAAGGGTGATCTAGGCCACTGTAGACTTTCTAGCCTAGCTGGAAATGGATCAAGGCATTGAGAAGAACTAAAACTATCTTTGTCATGTCTATAAATGCATGTCTAGTAGTAAAAAAATTCCTATGACATTCTTCCCAAGCCAAATTTTAATATCTTTCTCCCTTAGATGTTATGTTTTATTAAGCAAGTTTAAATATTAGCGTATGAATTCAAAAATTATGTAAAATCAATCAATTTAGCACACAATGATGGCATTTTAGTAGGAATAAAACATATTATACCATATGTTGAATTAGACTTTTATGCCTTCATGTTTTGATTTTTTATTGGGTAATTATTTATAACTAATTATTTTTATTTAAGTGCCAATATTATGATTTTAGGTTCTTAAAATACTTAGGAGTATTTTCCAACAGAGTTACCATTTGTTGATTCTTGACAACTCACCCTATTTTCATCACTAAAATCATGAAACCACTTTTTTCTCTAGAATCTAGTCTTTTGCTCTTAAGGAGTTTTTTGATCTTGTGTATCTAATTTTCCATCTTTGTCATGTAAGTTCATAGATGTGAAATTTGATCTAATGGATCTTTAAATCTATATGGTTGATCCAATTCATGTGCCTTCTCATGGATTAATAATTTAATCTATGGTTTTGGACCTACTTGCAAAGGATGGAAATCAAAGGTTGAGCTTATGTTTTGATTTTATTAGCTTAATTTTATATTTCATTTTTTATATTTTCATGAAAATTTAAGTAGTCGAGTGTTCAATTTAAATTTTTAGGTTTTAATTTATCAGTAGGTTCATTCTTGTGTTTGATACTAAATGCTAATGGTCCTTATATAATTGGATTTATGTTTTAAAGAAACCTAAATGTCTATCAAAATCATTTAAGTCTTTTATCCAAGCTTGGTTAAAGCCTTCCAAGCCATTTTATCTTCCATCAAAAAATTCACACTCATTTTTCAATGGTCAGGGCTTTAGTCTTTAATATAATCTCGCCAAAATTCTTTGGCCACATGATATTCTATTAAATAGCCAATGATAAATCCTTATTTAGTTAAGTGTTTTGGTGATTGTAAAATGACTAAGTGTTGGAACCTTTCCAAGTTCTATGACCCTTCCACATGGCATGATTATAGAGGTCAAAAATTTGGGAGAAAATATAGTATAAAAGTATAATTATTTTAATATTTTTATCCCTAATATGATGTCATATTGCATCATTGCAATGATCTATGGGATAAACGACTCAACAAAACTCAATGAAGCCTTTAATTTTTTAATTTCCCCATGATCCTGGAGCCTTGATATGTTTCCATGTAGAAACATCTTAGGGACTCAGGTCTATGAAGAGGAGTGTATCCATAGAAAAATATCTACAAACACCTAATCCCTATGATCACACAATGTGGGATGATCTTGGTGATTGGGATCCTACAAGAAGAAATCAAAGGATTCAAAGACCCCTGTAAGCCAAAGGTCCATAATCATGCCATATGGTGCCATTATGGGATTTGATATCTTGAGGGGCCTAAGGAAAATAAAGGGGTAGGTACATAAGTAGTATCCCTTAGAGATAAGAACAATAATATGGATGAGAGCATAAACTGAAGCTTGAGGATATAGAGTAGATCACCATGTCCAACTAGAAAAATAAATATGATTCATGTGTACCACAAAATGACATGTTAAATCATATGTGTAATGAACATCCCTTTAATCAACTATATTTTCATGTTAAATTTGATTATCGATTTACTTAGGAAACAAGATCTAGTAGACCTAAATGTTTATTATGATTTTTTTGAATTATTCCAACACTAAAATGGGTCCCTTAAAATGCAATGGTCATAATGAGCCACTAAGTGAATATCAATGTGCCTAGACTAGGTATATATAAATCTTAGGGAGAGGATCTTACAAATACCCTCATTTCAAGAGGGGAAAGTTCCTAAAATAAACTTGCCTTAGATTTGGTTGGAATTTTTTTCATAATTTCAATCAACAATAATTAATAAGCATAAGAAAGGATTTGATGAACAAAAACAACCTAAGTCCAATATGTAAAAGGGGAAAATTAAAGATTGACATATTTAATTAGGTGGTAACCAAGAGGTAGCTAAACTAATATTTGTAAGCAAGACATATCTAAATATTGATATACTAACATGTAAATATAAGCTAATATAAGCTAATCATGGAGAATAAGACAATAATATACTAATATAGTATGTGCATATAAATAAAAATAAATAAATAGTTTAGATAGTAGGATACTTACCTTGGGTTGACTTGTTGGTGTACCAATCCTTATATCACTCAAGTGGCATTTTATGGGATATGTTATAGGTTTAATATCAAAAGGAAATTATTAAGAATTAAGTATCCTTAGTTTGGGACTCCAAATACTAGGTGTATATATTTGGTTAAAATTCATTATCACAAACTCAAAAATACCTTTTATAAACATAAATATCCACTAGTATAAGTTCATATATTGTAATTCCTCTTCTTCAACTAAAAGTAGGTTTTTATGTGAAAACACAACATAATGGTATTTTTTTATTATAACATGTGATATAAGATCTTTTCATGTAGATAAAACCCATAAAATTTACCTATCAATTGTGAAAATTGAATTTATCCAAATTGATATAGTATACAGAGCATAAAAAAAAAATTATGTTGCCTCAAGCTTAGTTAGTACAAAAGGGCACAACATTATATTGAGTGGGGATGATATTATTTAAAATGTACAATAAATAGGAAAGTAATTTCATTAATTTTGGCTGATATAATATAAACTATAAAAAAAACTACATAACTAAGTTAATACAGGTGAGTTTATTTTTAAAATTCATGGAACTATTAATAATAAGTGGAAAGAAAAAGAAAGAACAATATAGGAGGCTAGAATGAATGGCTAACAATATAATGAGTGTAAATAGGTGTAAAAGAGATCACATGAAAATATCTAATAAAGTACCAAAATTTAACCAAACCATAATATTATAGTCATTCAAATTAACATTTAATGCTAAAGCAATACACTTGTGACCATCTTTTCAAACACTTAGCTCAAGCTAATTTCGTGGTCCTTGACCACCCTTCCTTCACTTATATATAAATTATCCATATATTAAGATAATAAAGATACATAATTATTTATAATATTCACTTTAGATAGCCTAAGTTCATACTTAGACTAATTTACAATTCTACTTAGCTATCTTTGCTTCCTAGACAAGGTTGCTCATTCAAAACTATTTCAGCCACTGGTTTTGTATGAATCTATTAATCAGGTCCTATCACTAAAGTACAAATATTTCTTAAAATTAAAATTTACCTAATGAATCATCCATCACAATTTCATGAGCACCATCTAAATTAATTATAAAAAAATCACTATAAAATCACATTTTCCATTAAATTATCCACTATATGGCAAGAGGCAAACACCATATTTCACAACACTTGAATGATTTTTACACATTGAGACTAAATTCCCCATTTCTTAAAATTATAAGTACATGCAACCCTATTATACCTAAACTAAGTTTTCATATACCCATGAGGTCAAAAATCATTATTAAGGTGCATTAATCCATCATGATTACACTAACATGTAGTATTACACTATTATTTTACACACACCATTATAGAATGTTAAAAAAAATGGAGTTTGATCATTTTGAAATTAGTATTGGTATGTAGGTAGTTATCAACATTAGTGGTTGTTTAGGTCTAACATTATTTTAACCACTCACCCATTTTTCCATTTTATTCATTTATCATTCATGGTCTATTGAGATATGGTTACAAGTGAAGAATAAGGTACACATAGGTTTCTAAAAAAAATTGAGAAACATAGATCATACACAATAGCCTACAAATTATAGCACATAGGTCAATTTTCACAGAATGATCAAAAACATCGATCAATGTCAGTACTCCCTATAGATAATAGTGAGGCATGAATATGTCTAATTAATGAGGCTTCATATATATATATATATATATATATATATATATACATATATATCTAACAAATCCATGATCCTAATTCAAAGTCATCTCACATTGTTAGATCTACATTCTTAGTCTCAGTCCTTCATTCTTATTTTCCAACTAGGTTATTTTCTTCTTACACTTTCTGTTTTTAGCATCTTTCCAAATATAGCATAGAAAATTAGAAATACTTAATTTATTACATATCTTAATTTATTATTTTATGCATAAGTTTGTCATTATTAGTTCTTCAACATTTATTATTTCCCTAATTTTGATAAAACATATTGGTGAACCCATCTATTGATTTAATAATGTAAAAAACCTAACCATATATGTTTATAGGGTTTCTATTCTTGTTTTTTATTTACAATTATTTTTTTAGTTTTTAGATCTGATAAATTGTTTATTTTCATCAATATTACAAGTTTTTATTTCATATTTTATTCAATTAATTTTTTTTTTCTACATATATTAAACACAATAATACATTAAGTTTTCCTCAAGTTGACTTTCATATTTAAGTTGGTAATACCATAATGGCAGAATGAGTTAATAGATTTGATGGCATGGATAAAAGATGATTACAAATATTTGTTTCAAATTATCAAGATATGTAAGATGTGTTTATAAAAAAATTTATAGAGGAAATCAAGAAAGAATATAAAGGATAATCATTTGAGACTTTAATCCTATAGTTTCAATGGATAAAAATGTTTTTACCATTTAATATTTGGGAAACTCAATTATTTTCATATATTGGTACTCTAATTACTACTCAGTCAATGGGAACATTGCCTTTGGTTAACACACATTATTATTATCTTGATGTATAATCCCTTATGCACATGATTTTATCTATACAAACTAAGGTGTTACATTTTAATCAAGTTAATTCAAAATATAATCAGGCCCTTGATTCTCACACTTTATTACACACTCCATTATCACAACATATTTTATCTTATCCATTACTAATCAATTTTTTAGCACCTAAGCTTAAAATATATATGATGTAAAAGGTGACCCTAAATAAAACTTGAGATGATTTCACACAACATGCTTGGAATATGTGTACAATGATCTATTATTGACTAAATTAGTCCCTAAAAGCTTAAAAAAAATATGCTTTGATATGGTTCTCTGATTTACCACATCATTTATTTCATTCATTTAATCCTTTAGTGAATATGTTCCTTGTACATTTTTTTTTTATCAATATTAGTGAAAAGATATCATATACTCAAATTACACAAATAAAAAGGGATATACTGAGGTTATCACATAATATGCCTTAATATATAATAACATGTTATCTAATATGAAAAATCTAATGGTAGATAAATAATTACATGATATATTCGAATGGAGATTACTTCCACCCCTAAATGAGTCCATAGTGTTTAATATTTTTCTCTCATTCACAGACTTGTATCATACAATTATAAAAAGAGAAGTCAAATTATTGGAAACGAACAAGTTAAAGTATACAACCAACCCATGTTCCAATTTTTATATAAATAATATAAGTAATACACAATAAAAAGATAGGCCAAATGATAATACAAATGATAAAAATGCAACAATAAATGTAGTTTCATAACCAACTTTTCATATTGTATTGTTAGCTCATCCTAGGAAAAAATTTACCGTTTTAACAAAATCTCCATATAATGTACTCAAAATGTTATTAGAATTCAATCTCATATCTCTCATCCCATTTAATAGGATTATATGAATAAGCCTATTCCAAAAGGATTTGACCATATTGACTTTCTTATTTTCATAAAGCACCTGGGTAAATTATTGATAGGTGCATCAATTTAAGGCACAATATTTATGATTTGATAAATGAAAACATAATTTATGTGGGCACACATATAGAAAAAAATAAGGCACATTCAAGTGAAATCAAGTCAATGAAAATATTAAATTATCCTTTTCATAATAATATGAGTCAAGATATAGTATATATATTAGGAGCGTATTACACATATAATGTATACCATCCTCTAGTTTATTATCATTATCATACATAGGCACACCATCATCTAAATGGTATTGTTGACACATATAATACATAAGTGCCACCTATAAAACTTATCACATTTTCATAAAATTAAATATTTGATGATGATTCATAATTTCACTCTTTTTTAATTATATCTCACATTTATAACTACCTTAGATTGAAAGTATCATGGTCAATAACGGTTCAAGTGTGAATATGTGCACAATGACACTTCTCTTTCATATTTGATACACATATGAGTGTTTTATTCCCATGCCAATAGTAATGAAAGGATTGAATGGTCACATTCAAAGAACCATTAGTGATATTACATTACCATTATAGGTTAGTCCAACACATGTGGCCACTAGGTTTATATTAGTACATTGTGTAAGGAATTTTGATATGTTAATGGTGTGCCCCTAGATTCAACATATTCATGTAGTTCCTTCCATATTTAATAAGTGTTTAAAATATAAGTATGATAAATAGGTCATCACAGTTTGGGTTATCCCATATGAATACCCTGTATAATAGAAATATGTGGTTCTTATACAATATATTCTAGTTGAGAAACCATAAAAGGTTAAACCTACTTATAACATTCAAAATTGAGTGTCTACACTTTAAATGAGGCTTATCCTTGTAATTACACTCCAAAAATTATTTTTTATAAATTTTAGAGAGCCTACCTATTCTCATGCACATTCCATATTGATATTATAGGGCACTAAGGGTATTTCACATAGAACACAAATATAGAGTTCATACACTCCATGATGGGTTCCAAAGATCCATATATTTCATCCCACTAAAAAAATGTAAAATGTGCTAAAAATAATCATCATGAGAGTGCCACTGATGGTATAAATCAATATCAATATTTAGGTTATGAATTTATCTTACTTAGTAACAATAGTATAGTACTTTTCATTCATGAAATGCTACTATTCATATCTCTATATAGGACCTATTGAATATGAGGATATTTTAAGAGTAATTGGTTCATATTTTCCTTATAAATTTATCATATACTCTAAAATATATAAAAAAAAAATAGAAAATTAAAGAATTGGGACATATGCATGACATGTGTAATTCATTTTAATCATTTAATTTGTGCTCACCATATGAATTTTTTTATCTATAATCATTTTATATAAAAAATACTTCACAAGTGTATTTGAGTGATTTTTATAACATATAGGTTGTCACTTTTAGATGTAGTTATAGGTGGTGATGATGTCTCACATCCAAAAAACTTACACATACAAACCACTTTGTTATAAATAGTAACAAATTGTGCTCTTGTCTAATTCCAATAGATTTATCCCAATGAACACAGGTTATGATTTTATTAATTCAAACTAGTCAAAATCATTCTACATCTTGTTTACATCTTTAAAAGTTAATTGGGTCATCATTTTATACATATTCTATGATTTTATGAATATCCCATATGTTCATAATTTAATTCAATACATCACACAAAATATATTTTTAATACTCACTTAATTTCACATTGATGCCTTACTAGATACATGAGTTGCTAAATATATTAATATACCAATTGATTATGTAGATGAATATCACCTATCCATGCATGTTTATCATGTTTTTCTTGTTTAATTCATGCTTTATATTATTATTTATTTGTATTATAGACATTTTAACATGTCCTTATTTTTGGATCTAATCCTTATTTTATAATTTTATGTATGTGATGGATATTTAAACATGTCCCTTGTATTTTTTCCCCTTGTCTTGTTCTATTATTTATCTCATGTTATTTTTCATGTACTCTTTGTGTGTTTGCATCATGGTCATGACTCTTGTCTACTATTATTTTCTTAGTTTTTTATGCCAAGATGGACATCATGCATCTTTCCCACTTTTTGATGACATGATCAATATCATACATCCCTCCTAGATTTTTTATATTAAGTTTTTAGTACTCATTTTTGGTCAATTTATCATTACATGATCAATTGATGCATTTATTTAGACATGACACTATATATTCTTGGATTCCACATCTATATTTCATTACTATTTTTTCTTAGTTTATCTATGATGATGCCATGCTTTCAAAAATTTATCATTATTACTCTAATTTTCAATCTTTTATATAACATATTTTTTATAATTTTTTATTTTGAGTTAATTTATTGTATAGGTTCAAAAATCAACTCAAAAGATGGGGCATGCATGATGTATTTTATCAGATACTAAGCTTAAATAACCTAATACATAGAGATAATAATACAAAATTTACTTATTTAATAATATTCAATACCCCTATTTTAACTAGAAAGTAATTTTAGATAACAAATCTATATTTAGACAAGGGCACAAGTTGGTTATATCCATAATATTACTTTGTTATCCTAACAAGTAGAAAATAATGATTTCCATAATTTATCAAAATCACATAAAGTTATAGGACACATTTTAAAAGGCATCTAGAATGGTTTTATAATTATACTCAAGTTTGTCTTATTTTTTTGTTAGTTTGGGGGAATCATGCACAATAGGTATTCCAAGTTATCATATTGGTTTTTGTTCAAAAATTCACTTGATATTACTCATTTTTATAATCTATGTACACCTATATATATTATTGGGGGCCTATGTATGGCACATAACCACCTCTTTGCTCTATTTTTACACCAATTTCATAAATGGAATGACAACCTATTCCATTCTCCATAATGTATAGACCAGACTCAAATCACACTCTCTTTTGCACTAGTTTTTCACTAAAATGAATCTTATTCTTTCTGAAATAGTTGATTCATCTTTTTTTCACTAGTTTTGTGCTAGTATTTCACCAAAAAAAATCTATTTGAATTCATATAAGGATTAAAAGCTACTCTACCCATCTTAAGTTATGTAATAATCAAGTCAATCACACCTTAAATTATTAAACACACTCTATTTTGAATGAGAATTTGGGCATGCATAGTCTAATCTAGTTTATCAAAAAATAATAAAAAATCTAATAGTCATACCATTTATAGTCATTAGTTTTTCAACCAACTTTTTCACCATAAAAAGCAATATATCATGTACTTCATCTGGTGTATAAATTCCTTTCTATTTGATCTATAATATTTTATTATTTTACTTTAATATTTTCATCTTAAATAAGGAATAATTTATACATGCTTCATAAGTTTCCTATGAATCACAATTTAGTGTATGGTCTACATCTAAACATACTCAACATAGATAAGCTCAGGTATAGATCTCTTTCTTTTAATATAGTACTTTTACTTCACTATATTACTAGATTAAAATGAAGAAAATATAGTCATAAATTAAAATTTAATGTTTAAGCAATGCATTTGTGACCATATTGTCAAACATATGGCTCAGGAAACTTACACTATCCTTGACCACCCTTATTTCACCTCTATGTTAATGACCCATACCTTGAGCCAATACAAAAACATAATTCTTACTAATAGTCATTATAGAAAACCTAGGCTCATCCTTAAACTAATTTTCAATTATAGATTAGTTGCATCTATTTCCTATACAAGGTAGATCCTTCAATTCTATCCCACCTACTATTAGTGTTTAAATATATCAATTGTATCCTCATATCAAATAATGAGTATTTTCTCAAATTAAAATTTACCCAATGGGTTATCTAACATGTTTCATGATCCCCATCCAAAGGAATTCCAAAATGATCACTATAAAATCACATTTTCCATTCATTTACTCACTAGATGGAAAGAGGATAACACCATATTAAAAATCACCAAAACACTTATAGCACATTGATATTACATTCCCTATTTTCCCCAATTATGAGTACATATAATGCTACTATCATTGAGTTAAGTCTACATACACTCATGAGGTAACAAGTCATTGTCAAAGTGGATTAATCACACTAGGATTTCACCAACATCTAATATTACACTAGTATTATACACATACCATTTTAGTATTAGGAATTACGTGGAGTTTTATCCCTCTTTATCATATTGATACATAGGCAACACTCAACATAGGCATGTTAAGGTCTAGCACAAATTGAACCGCTAACCCATTTTTATGTTTTATCTATTTAACATTCATGACCTATTGAGATAAGGTTACAAGTGAAAAACAAGGTACATAAAGTCTTATATATTGGATCAAGAAACACATATCACACACATATCCTAAAATTCACAATAGATAAGTCAATTTTCACAAAAGATCTAAAATCTTATCAAATGTTAGCACTCCCTATGGATAACATGACACAACTAGGTCTGATTATCATGACCTCATCTAAAGATATATTGAATCCCTATTCTCGATTCAAATTCATCTCACATCCACACAATCAAATATATAATCTCAATATTTTTCCTACGTTTTTGTTTTCTAGCTAATTTATTTCCTTCTTGCATTTCCCATTTTTAGCATCTTTCCAAATATATCATAGTTACAAATCATAAATACTTAATTTATTGAATATCTTAATATTACAATTTTATGTAGATGTTTGTCATGATTAGGTATTAATAACTTACTTATTTCCCTAGTTTTATTTAAAAAATTACCAATGAATTCCTTATGATGTGCACTTAACGAGATAAATGTGCCAATGAGTCTTGTAAAATAAAATGTCATTAGTTAAAAATTTTGTGTGTATACATAATGAAACTATTATTAAATTAATATGGTTTTAATTTCCATTAATAGGATGAAAAATTCACTTGGAGGATGCTTTTTAAAATTTAAAGAAATGAAGCCCATAAAAAAATAAAAAATAAACCCAAATCCCAAAGGAAAAGTATACACACCACTGATTATACCAAAGATGGATGTATAATTATGATCATAAAATATAAGGCTAAGTAATGAAAAAGGTCTAAAAATAAATACAAAACATATGGGTATCTCAAGGCCATGGAAAAGAGGGTTAAAAAAATCATGTTACTCATCACACATGCCAAAAATGCCTTGAAGGAGTGTTGCTTGAATTTTTAATTTGTATATCCTTTATATTTATTTTGAATAATTTAATTTTAATTTAATATGTACTTATTATTAACTAAAATGTTTTATTATTAATATGTTTTCCAGCATAGGGTATTTGAACTTGGTCCAAATTAAGAAGACATTAAAAATGTCAAAAATAAAAACTCATGGTAATATGTCATCATGACATATGTAATATAATTAATGATGTATAATTTTTTAGATGCCACTATTTTTTTATTATATTTTATTTAGTTTTAAAAAATTTATTAATTACTTCTATTTTTTAGGAAGCCATCTTCTAAATCTTACCACCTGATAAGCACACATAGGTGGAAATGGAATAAAATTATGCAACATCCTAAAATGTATAAATGTCATGGAAAGTATACACATAATTATTAATTAACGATGTTTATAAAATTGTTAATTATATATTAATTTATAGTTTCAAGATAGTTTTTATTGATATGTAACTTGAGTTTATAATTTTTGAATTAGGCTCAAATTTTTAAAATAATAGATTGTATATTTGTATTTTTTCCCTATATATGGAACATTATAAACATATATAAGTACATCTTGTATGTGTTATTTGTAATATTATATTATATTGATTTTTTTATCTGATAGTTAAAATAAATATGGTTTTACATGAATCCAACAACTAAAATTTTATACAAAATAAGATAAAAAGTCATGAAACCAAGTCCCATGGGATACCAAACGGAAGATCAATAGCCAAAACTAGGCTATAATGACCAGTGAGAAAGTATAATAGATAAAAAAACAAATAGAACAAACCCCAAAAATAAATTTAGACCTCCTTTGAGATGGATTTCTCCTTTGAAGTGGATTTTTCATTATCTTTGTTCTTCTCTATTTGCATATCATGATTGGTTCTTCCTTGGTACATTTATAAGGGGCCTTTAGAATGGTATGTATTACCTTCAGTTGAGGGATTTTGATTCTTATTTTTACCTTTGGGGAAGGTTGGATGTCTTCTATGAGATCCTACCCCACTCCATTAATCCACTATTTTTTTAACTAAGTGATGTTATTTTCTTTTTTACTATCCAAATCTTATTTGAGATTGACTATTTCCACCTTCAATTCATTCCAATATTTTATGAGGGCCAAAATAGCCAACCTAATGCCTTCCAATTTCTTGAAGAAAATACCCAATGTCTTGCTTTGATCAAAGTTGTTAATGTGATCATAGGAATCTAAGAAGGGAGGTTAGTATAGTGCTAGTTCAAGTAATGAAAACTCAAATAAACATAATAAAACTTACAGTCCAAGCCTAGAACTTGGGGAGAGATTAGTAACAAAAGACAAGTAAAATCACAAAATAATAATAAAAATAACAAATCCTTTACCTTCCTTGGGAGTTCTGAATGATTTTTTGAGTGGCTTACTTGACTTGTGCATCAAATAGTCTTTAGAAAATGAATCTTGTTGGATCCTTCTCTCCTTGGTACCATGACTTTGCTATGGCTTGATGTATATTATCTCAATTATAACACTACTTACATGGAAATTTTGGCATTATAACACTAAATCAAATGGCTTGTCTCTCTCCAAATTTGCATTATAACTTTAGCTTATGATATATTAAAAATGAAGAGGCATGGCCTTATAGTTATAGAAATTAGATTTAACTCTCACCAAAGGTGAGTCAAGGTAGATTTAAGGCTTGGAATGGGTTCAAACCTAACCTAGGTGAGTCAAATAAAACCCTAGTATAGTTAATAGTTGCCAAGTAATTATGATTTTTATTGAATAGGCATGTCTTCCAAAATGAGATATTTTAGAATATTTCCAAAGAGATTGAAAACTCATAAAGGCAATGATGAAAAGCTAAGATATTTGAATTTTTGAATTTCATTTTTTTTTAATTCATTAATTTCAAATGGATAATTCATTTAGGCTTTTAATTTGGTTTAGATTGTTAATTAATTCTGATTAGCCATTTAGCTCTTTCATGACTTTATATTTGTTCATGTGCCCCACTTAATATATCCATAGGCCAAATTGAATGTTATCATACCATAAGATGATTAAGGATGAATTTATGAGATTTTATGGTTTTATATGATAAGATACCCCAATTAGGGATGCCTCAATGTGATTTTGGGCTTTGATGAATGATACACAAGCAAATTTGGGATATTCAATGATTCTTAGGCTTAATTTGTAATGGTTGGTAGGAATTGATTTGAAGTCTAGTCAAAATCTAGTTATGGTTAATTTTAGGTATCTATAGATTTCCCCTATTTAGAAAGGCATTAAAAGCTATAGGCACAATAATCTATTCTGAAAGAATGAAAAGGTCGTGTATGCCTATGACTTCAATGGAAATGGATGAACTATAGGTTCACCCTTGAGTGAGTGATTAAAAAAAAGGTCGATGATCAGTGCCTTGAAAGAAGGAAACTATGGGAACAAAAGAGACTAATTTTGCCATAGGAAATTATAATTAGTGGCATATGGAGCTACCAAAGATTAATAGATAAACAAGATGATTTTTCCATAGGTGGTTATAATAGTTATCATAAGTGGGACCAAAAAGGTAATGATTTTCCCAAAGGTGGTTAGAATAATTGAAAAATGCTTAAAGTAATAAGATAATGATTTTCCTAAAGGTGGTTATAATCATTAAAAGGGAAAATAATGATTTTCCCATAGGTGGTTATAATCATTGGTAGGATAAAAACATGCCCCAGCTAGGTAGATAGAGATAATGGTTTGCCTAAAGGTGATTTTAAGCATTATCACAATAAAAAAGTGCCCTAATTGGGTATAATAAATATATTGATTTGTCTATTGGTGGTTATAATCATCAACCTCTAAATATATCTAAACATAATTATTTTCCCATAGGTAGTTATAATCACTAGCTCTATGGGTGGGATGATACACAATGATTTTACCAAAGTTGGTTAGAACCATTGGTGATGTTAGTGGTATGGTATACAATGATTTTCCTAGAGATGGTTAGAACCATTGGTATCTCGATGATGGAAAATATGAGAGTGGGGCTATGAACTAAATCTATAGTTATGAAGGAAGAGTAAGCTAGTACAGAGGAAAAAGATGATTTTGGGCAACTTGCTGGTATAGAGATGCACATCTAAACTATAAAGGAGAAAATTCTTTTGTTATCTAATTACTCTATATATGGGACATGATTTGTATTAGATCAGGTATTTTTTAGGTACCAAGGAGTATCATGATCACATTATGTGTAGACTTCCCAAGATATTTTTTTATAGCATATGATGGTAGGTATCATGATATAAAAAACCATGAGAAATTAGCCAAAATATGCATAAGGACTAACACGTAATCCAATAAACACTAAAAAATAATACACTAATGATAAAAACCATGATGATAATGTTGATGTATGAATATGGATGGCTTTAAGAATAATGAGCAAGGAATCACCTAATGAATACACATAGACTAAATCAATGAACAATAAAGAATTAAAAAAATAGGAAAACAAGCAAACAAAAAAATAAACAAAACACCAAAAAAAGAAAGAACAAAACAAAAAAAAGAAAATAAAATGAAACAAACACAAACAATGGCTAATCACAATGGTAGCACAACTATAGAACAAACAAGATGACAAACATTACCCCTAAGTTATAGGAAACAACAAAACGAATAAACAAAATGGGGGAATAGAAGAAAAGGATAGGGATGGTCAAGATGGCTCTAGATACACTAGGCAAGTAAACATTGCCTACACAGTTTCATGGACATAAGATCCAATAAAAACATTAGGCTAAATATAGTTCTCCTAAGATATGGAATAGAAGAAAATGCTGATTGAGAAAAAACATGATTATGTTGTAAAATAATATGGAAATGGACTAAGAAAATTGTAAGAGTGTGGGACAAAAGGCTAGTAAGGATGGGGAAACTAATAGACAAGTTGTTTATTGTGAAATAGATAGGGTTCCCAAAATCCTGAAGGCAAAGAATTGGTCAATGTTTAGGATTTTCTAGATTATTTTACTAATGTTTATGGAATTTTTTAAGTATGTCAACTTGATTGAGGATTATGAGATAATAAATAGTCTAAGCTCATAAAATAACAAGAGCATTAAAACTTAAAATGCTTATAAAATGATGAGAATGTGGAAATGGGGTGACTGAGTTGACCTTAACATGAATTGAGTGATACCTACATAGTCTTATGATAGGACCTCAATTCACTATATTTCCAGCTTATAATAGATGAATTTGACTATGTGGCAACCAATTCAAACAAAATAGGCAAAGTACACAAATGTCATAGTATGGCATAGGCATAATAAGGTGGTGATTCAAGGCATGATAAGCAAGTGTTATTCCTAATATTCCCATAGGTATTTATAATTAGGAGATAATGTGATAATTCAATGACAGTAATTTTCCCATAGGAAATTATAATTAGTAACACAATAGTGAGACACTATTTTGAAAAAAAGGTGGCTATAATCAATCCCAATTGGCATAAAATGGAACAAGAAATGAAGGATGAAATTGCTAAACCTTGTCATATTTCTCTAAAATATGACCTTGATTTGAAATTCTAAAATAATTGTTAAAACCTCAATCTAAATATTCATGCTGAAAGGTAGTCATGGAACTAATGGAATATAACCAAGGTCAAAGGGCTTGGGGTAGGGAGGTTGAAAATAAATTGGTCAATAGTAAATGCATGGTAGAATGATATGTGATATAAAGCTATGGGGTCTATAGTAAAAATAAGGATGTTGATATTATGGTATAAAAAAAATATACCACGTAGAAAATACAATAGGTCTCTTAGGATAAGTAATACTTGAGGTGTATAATATTTATTGGCTCATCAAGTTCATGCCTATCTGGTGTAGTGATCCTATATGCTCTATCACCATGGTTTGTAATAATTATTAAAGAGTTGATCTAATTGGGTTTTAATTTTCCCATGTGTTTCTTTTTAGCCATGATATTATATTGGTTTTCTTTAAGTACAAGATCACCAAGCTCAAATTTTCTATGGATGACCCACCAATTATAGTGGCCATAGATTCTATTATGGTATGCTTGAAGGTTATTGATTATGACTATGCATTTTTCATTAACTCTAGATCTTACAGGTACGCTACTCGATAAGATTCATCATCTATGACATGCTTCAAAGATATGCACAAATAATTTAAAATAACATCAATGGGAAAAATGGTCTTAGTACCATAAACAAGTGAATATGGAGTGGATCATATAGGAGTACAATAATTATTGTAGTATGCATAGAGGGAGTAGAATATTTGGAGGTGCTAATCATGGCCATCATCATTGAAAATATTTTTAAGGATGTTAAAAATGGTTTTGTTGGATGTTTCAGATTGGCCATTACCTTATGGGTAATAGATGGTAGAAAAATGTTGAGTAATTTTATACCTGACACAAAGCAATTTGACATCCTTGTTCTTAAATGATCTACCAATATCAAATATAATGTTAGAGGGGATACTATATCATCAAATGAGATGGTTAAAGATGAATTTATAAATTTGCTTTCTAGTCATGTCAGTGAGGGGTATAGCTTCAATTAACCTACTAAAATATTTAGTAGAGGTAAGGATATGTTTGTGGTAATTTGATGAGGTGGGGTTTGTCTTACTAATGAGATCAAGGCCCCAAGTAACAAATGTCCATGGTGTAAACATTGTTTTTAGAGTCTTGGTTGGGGAATGAATCATATTGTCATGCCTATGACAATTTTCACACTTTTTAACATACACATCTACATCTACATCCATAGTTGGCCAATAGTACCCAATACAGAGGAGATTTTTTTTTAGGATAGATTCACTTGTGTGGGATCCACACACTTCATGAAATTCCCATAACACCAATGTTGATTATACCAAAGTTAAATAATGAAGTAGAGTTCCATCAAAGCTGTAGTGGTAAAGGGTGGATCCAAGTAAGGTATAACATGTAACATGGTGAATAAAATCCTTGGATTATTTGTGGGATAGGCTAGGTGGCCGATTTAACTTATCTAGGAATAATGGAGTTTTATTCCTATTTTAGTTAAAGGGTTGGATTAATAAATTAGTAAAAAATATAGCAATAAATATAGTTATAATTTATGTAATTGTTTGTCTTTTTCACCTTTATAAAAATATCAATAAATAAGAATAAATATAGCTTAAATAGAAAATAGATTGAGATAGTTGATATAGAGGTTGAAAATGGTTATGCAGGACTGGGAAGGTGTCGTAAACCTAAATCTAGTTTTCATTGGGTGAAAGGATAACAGTGTTAAAACATGGATGCTTTGGTGTAAAATGATATTATCTATTCCTACCTCTATTTTCCAAATTGATCATAGAGACCTAAAATTTTTTGGGTAGTTGTGTTGTGATTGTGTGAGCATGCCTATGAAAAATCAAGAATTGGTCATTGACAAAACTTATTATGGAGCTGATTTTGACTTCAAACCCTAACCCTCCATCATTATTTATAAAACAACATTTGAATCACTTAGAAAAGATGGGGTTAATATGAAAGATGTACTGAACATGTAATCTACACCCCTTATGTGGTCATGCTTCCTACATACCAATACTTTGAAGAGGGATCAAGACATATGTAGTTCTCCCACCTAGTGTGCTTTGTGCAATAGTGTGATGTGAATGTAAATGCCAAATTGATAGTGTTTGAGGTGGATAGGGGCTAGTATAAGGATTTGAGTAGGTTTACAATTGTGTTGGGTGACTATGTGTAAATAATAGGGAAGTTTTCCTTAGTTATTTGTTTTTATTCTTTCTTGATTTGTAATTTTGGTTACCTCCCTTATAAATGAGCTTTGAGTGGGATTTTATAGGGAAAAATTTTTCATAGGTTAGATGTATTCACACTAGGTTGACCTAATTAAGGATAAGGATTGGATGAAAATGACTATTAGGGATCAAACTGTAAATGGATAGGACCACCAAAAATGCAAAACTTCTCTATGGAGAACTATAGTCCAAATGGGGCACTCCTATTCTATAGGCTAAGGACCTAGGGGACTAGGATTGGTATGGGGAATACTATTTGGATGAGGTAGAAAGACCATTAAAAAGGTTTCAAATGATTGCAAATAAGCAAAAAGGTATCTAAAAGGGTCATAAGAGAATGAAAAAAGGACTTATGGATGGGGTGTCATAAGCCACGCGCAAACTACCAATTTGGACATATTATATGACTACATTTCCCCCCTCTTTATTCTAATGATGTAGCAAAATGAAATATTAGGATAAAGGAAAAATAGATAGCGTACCTAAACTTACCTATAAGGGTGAAGCCCATGAAGATGTGTGATGTTGAGTGTGTATAAAGAGAGAATTGTGTAAAGTATGCATCTGCAAGAGAAAACAAGGAGTAGATTAGTTCTTACTAGACATGTTATGTCTAAAATAAGAATGTATAAAGGTTGGGTAAAAGAGAAAGAAAAAAAAGGAATGAATACACCTCACTGAGTACATGAACCAATACAAAACCTATTGTGATATTGAGTGATGTTGAGTGATGTTTAGTGATGCTGAGTGATGATGGGTATGTTTTGTACCAAGAATAATATCATGAATAGATCTAAGTGCTCAATTCCTTAAGGGTGGCCCAATAATACAAAGGTTGGCCCTTTGGCTCCATTATCATCCACCATGTAGTGAAGCTATTTTATCATGCATTTTTTAATAAATGTTTGGGATATGTTTTCAATCCCTCTAAGTAGGTGGATTAAGAATACAAAGGTTCTCTAGTCCTTTGGATCCATTATTTCCCATTAAGTTTAAAATATTGAATGATACCAATATGAATGTGTCATATGAGATGGATCATGAAGCCAATGAATGATCTATACTTTGTTAATGTGGCATATATATCTTAATGTGTACTTAGAACTAGGCCAATCTTAGCCTCTCTGAAAGTTTGAGATTAGGCTTGTATAAAAGCCACTCCAAAATTGTGAACTAGGCTTATATGAAAGCCACTCTAAATTGATGCCAAATACGTATAGATAGAATAAGGCATACAACTACTAAGAATACCTGGGTAATACAATGGACCAAAAAGAAAAGAAGGTAAATGTGTTGTGTAAATTACCCCCAATCACTAGTGTTTGTAACATGGATTTTGATTTGGAAGTTGTACCAACTACCTAATATAAAGTTAGAAGTAAGAGACATCATGTTGTGCATGATTCCCCCTATATCTAGATAATCTGAGTAAAACTATATTAAAACTACCCAATATAAATTAGACTATATCTAACAAAATTATAATTGACCTTACCTTTTTATCTATTTCTAAAAATTACAGGTTTTTGGCTATTTGGATAGGAGCACCAAAAAGTGGACACTTTGTTATAGGGCACTATATTATGGATCGGGTGCTCTTATCCTTTACTATTTCTAGTGATTGTTATGTGTTCATCCCTTTTTTCTAGTTTATTCTATGTGTTTTGAATTCTAATTGCCATTTTGAGTGTTTTGAAAATTGATTTTTATCGGTAGAGGGCTCTGATCTTTGTGACAAAACCCCTATTAGTTTCCTCTTATTTTAAGGGTAGGAATGAAGACCCTACAATGAATACCCTTAGAAGAAATATCCCTATAAGTGTGTTATTCTACAAAATACATGGTATATAAATGATAATCCAAAATATGTCTCAAGATATATCATAGTTTTTTTTGGAGATTTTTAGATCAATAAGGGTATGCCTAAATAAATGTAACAATGTAATAATATGTACAGTATACTAGAATGAAACTAGAAATCTAGTTAGTTGTCAAGGATGGATGGAGTATGATGTCCATCATGGAATCTAAGAAGATAATATAATGCATGATGTGTATCATGGCATTGTAAATAACTAAGAAGTAAACAAGCAAAAAAGAATGCAAGGCAAGAAGAAATAAGCATACAAAAGAGGCCAAAGGGCCAAGTAAACAAGGGACATGGGCACATGTCACTCAAACTAAGAAATCAATCATATAAGGCATGTTTAAATTCTCACATACACATACAATTACAAACAAGCAAGATTATCATGATGGCTAAAAGTACATACAAGAGTACAAATAAAGGATATTGGCAAATGTCCTAAGGCACACATAAGTAACAAAATAAGAACTGTTAAATGCAATCACATCTAACTACTGAAAGTAAAAAAGGAAGACATGTAAATTCTAGAAATACTATAGAATCTAATTGATCAAATCAAGAAGTGAAAGTATGAAAAACATGTAGTAAAAAACTAGATAGATGCTAATAAATACACAAGTGTTATATACTAGTGAGTGTCGATAGAATAATATATGTAAACTAGTAAGTAATGTACATCAACATGATAAGTAGAGTGTGTGGTGTAGGAATGACATAACCTAGATGATGTAGTCATGTAGAAAATGCCCCTGGTAGGTAGATATGTCGATGTATGTCTTGAATGTAAAAGTAGGATTCCCTCTCAATATGTAGAGTGAATCAATCAAGGATCTAGGTGTCATTTCACACACTCAAAGAAGATCAAGTGAAACATGTTAATGTAGATTAATCAACAAACAATAGCATAGAACAAAAAAATGTAAGTCTAATGTGGTAGTAGAAATGTAAAGCATGGATAATGCATAAAATTGAAATTTTTTTGGTGTTTTGAGTTACTTAAATGTTGTATATTTTTACATGTTATATTTTTTTTGGTATTTTTAAATATTGTATTATTTTTGTTATTTTGAAATAAGCTATGTATAAGTAAGAAAAAAGACACTATGTATAAGTAAGATGAGAAATTATGTACAAGAAAGACTAAGAAGAAATGATACTAACTGATAAGTCTCACAAGATACTCCTTATCATGGTGTCATGTATCAAGGAGAGGGATCATGTTGATGATGAATCATGATAGAAGGGTTGTGATTGTGACTCTAAAATCTATGCATGTTGTAAGTGCTCTAAAATCTCTATAGTGGAAACTAACTATGGGGTCCCTCTATAACTCAGAGAAGTGAATGCAATTGTGGGGCTCTTAGGGATTCATATGTTAGTATAATAAGCTCTCTAAAATTGTGATTTATGTGTAGAGGAATGAAACCTCAATGATACTACCCTAGGTGTGTATATTGTAGATAAAAACTATCTAGAGTCTTGAAACTATTGTTGATGTAGTGGTCACTCTAAGAGAGGCCTCCATGGTGTTGAGGTGTGGAGCTAAAAGCTTCACCTAATGAGCAAATGCAAGGTTACTATATTTACACAGTCACCGACATCGGTCAGGAATCAACTGGAGGCTATCGACATCGGTTATGGATCGGCTGACTTCGATCATGTGCAGGCAGACAGGGACTGATGTTGGTCACCTATGCATTCCAGAAGTCTATTTTTGTGGGATGAATAGATTGTTTGCATGATTAGATTAACTGTTAGTGTTGAGTCTACATTTCTATTTTTGGCAGGACTGTTTTGAACCTTTGATTAGGAGGTATATTTGATGGTTGAGAATGCATAGCTCATGATCCCTAATTCTATATAATAGGGATAGATCTTCATATCTTGTAGACATGTAAGAGGGAAATTGTAATCAATTCAAGTAGCTAAATTGTGTTTTTAATTGTGAGAGAGAACTCTTGAGGGAAAGAGATCTGTACATCTGAGAGGTGTGGAAGAAAGAGAGATTTCTTGAATTGTATTTCCTTCTAGAAGATTTTAATACAAGTTTTCATTATTTCTTGTATCTCTTGTTATTTGTTGATTCTAATTTCTAGTTGCTTATTATTCTGGTTTAATTCCATGTTTAGTTGCTTACACAAAGGTAATCAATTGTCTCATTTAGATCCTGACAAGTGGTATTAGAGCTAGGTTGCTAGTTCACCAAGTGATACCAACTAGCAAGTGGTATCAGAGCTAGGTTCACTAACAAATGGTTTTAGATCTGTTTAGTGTGTGTTGATTATAGGTCACTCACAGGGGTTTCTATTTGAGTGGGAGTATAGCAATGGTGGAAAAAATTAAAATGAGAATGGAGAAGTTTAACAATAAGAATTATCAATTATGGAAGATACAGATAGAAGATTATCTATATGAAAAAGATCTATACTTACCATTGGGTGGGGTTTCAAGCAAACCCATAGATATGCAAGATGAAGAATGGAATGTTCTTGATAGAAAGGCTCTGGGATCCATAAGGTTGAGCCTGGCATCTTCTGTGATTTCCAACTTGTCACAGGCAAAGACAATAGTAGAGTTAATGGATACTTTAGTAAATTTATATGAAAAGCCCTTAGCTTCAAATAAGGTATATCTTATGAAGCAGTTATTTAATTTGCAAATGTAGGAAGGTAGAACTGTATCTAGTCATCTTAACGATTTCCATGCAATAGTAAATCAGTTAAATTTAGTCAAAATAGTTTTTGATGATGAAATTAAGGCTCTTTTAATATTATGCTCTTTACCTGAAAGTTGGCATTACTTGGCAATGGTAGTTAGTAATACTACATCTGCTAAAAATATCTTGAAAGTAGATGATGTTGTTAGTGTAATCTTGAATGAAGAAACTCGTAGGAAAAGCACACGGGAAACATCAGGTAATGATTTAAGTGTTGAAAGCAGGGGAAGGCAAAGAGAAAAGGGCAAGCAAGGAACATCAAGGTCTAAGTCAAAGATGAGAAGTAGATCTAAATCTAGAAATGGAAGAAAGATAACTTGCTAGAATTGTGGAAAGAAAGGGCATGCAAAGAAAGACTGCTGGTTGAAGGTTAAAGAAGAAAATCAGCATGAAGGTAATGGAGAAGAAAAAGTTGCAGGTATTGTTGCACAAGATGCTTTTACACTTTCTTTGGATACTAGAATAGAATCTTCGGTTGTAGATTTTGGTGCCTCTTTCCATGCAACCCCAAATAGAGAATTTTTCAATGATTATGTCCATGGAGATTTTTGGAAAAGTTTATTTAGGGGATGATGAGCCTTGTAAAATTGTTGGCAAAGGAAAAGTGCAGCTGAAATTGCAGAATGGCAACACATGGGTGTTGAAGGATGTCATGCATGTACCCATCCTGAAGAGAAATCTAATTTTTGTAGGAAAGTTGGGGGATGAGGGTTGCATAGTAACTCTCATAGCTAAATCTTGGAAGGTTACCAAGGGTGCACTTGTATTAGCCAGAGGTAAGAGAGTAGGTACTCTCTATTTATGTAATTGTATTACTGATTATTCTCCTTCTATTCTATCTACTTCAGATGTAGATGCAAAGTTGTGGCACCAGAGGCTTGGCCACATGAATGAGAAGGGAATGAAAGTTCTTAAGTCAAAAGGTAAGCTTTCAGATTTGAAAAGCATAGATCTAGATTTATGTGAGCATTGTATTTTTGGAAAATAGAAGAGAGTGAGATTTCTCAAGATTGGGTCAACAAAGAGGAAGCACAAGTTGGAGCTTGTTCACACAGATGTGTGGGGACCATCTCAGGTAGCTTCTATTGGAGGATCACAGTATTATGTTACTTTCATTGATGATGCTATAAGAAAGGTATGGGTTTATTGCATAAGGAAGAAATCTGATGTTTTTGACACTTTTAAGAAATGGAAAGCTTTGGTTGAGAATGAAATAGGTTTGAGATTGAAGTGCCTTAGATCTGACAATGGTGGTGAGTTCTACAGTAATAAGTTCAATAGTTACTATTCTATGAGTGGAATACATTGAGAAAGGATGGTTCCAAGGACACCTCAGCAAAATGGAGTTACTGAAAGGATGAATAGAACAATATTGGAGCATGCACGGAGTATGAGGTTGCATGCTAGTTTGCCCTTATAGTTTTGGGTAGAAGCTATAGATACTACAGTTTACCTAATTAATAGAGGACCCTCTGATGCTCTAGATGGTGGAATTCCAGAAGAGGCTTGGACATGTAAAAGGGTAGATCTTTCATTTCTCAAAGTTTTTGGTTCTGAAGCTTTTGTGCACGTTGATAAAGAAAATAGAAAGAAGCTGGATGCTAAGTCTATGAGGTGCACTTTTATTGGTTATGGCTCTGGAGATTTTGGATTCCAGTTGTGAAATCTAGGAACTAACAAAATTATTAGAAGCCATGATGTTGTTTTCAATGAGAAGGTGATGTACAGTGATTAGCTCAAGAAGTTAAAGAATTTTGAGCAGGGCAATGTTGAATTGGATGAGGTGATGATCCAAAATGAGCTCATAGGAAAGAATTTTCACACTTAGAAAAACATAAACACCGACATCAGTCAGGAAGGAACTGATGCTAGTCATATAGGAACTGACATCGGTCAGACAGTGACCGATGTCGGTCAGGAGGAATCAACGTCGGCCAGGCGCAAACTTGGAGATGACCAAGATCGATCACTGATAGAGAATTTGGGTGGACAACAAGCAGTGAATGAGTCTCAAATGCCCATAAGGAGGTTAGAAAGGGTAAGTAAACCTCCAATTTGATATTCCCCTTCATTATTCTACTCATTACTCACTGATAGTGGAGAACTAGAGAGTTTTGATGAAGCAATGTAGGTAGAAACCCAAAAATAGTGGGAGCTTGGCATGAATGAGGAGATTGATTCCTTGAAAGAGAACCAAATGTAGGATTTGGTTGAGTTTCCAGTGGGACAGAGAGCACTGAAAAACAAATGGGTTTACAGGTTAAAGGAAGGTGAGAATGGATAGATGAGACATAAGGCCAGGTTGGTAGTAAAGGGAATTGCACAGAAACCAGGTATTGATTTTGGAGAAATTTTTTCTCCTGTAGTAAAGATGACTTCTATTTGGACTGTATTGTCTTTAGTTACTATTGGGGATTTGCATCTTGAGTAGCTTGATGTTAAGACAATGTTTCTTCATGGAGATTTGGATGAAGAAATATATATGGATTGGCTGGAAGGTTTTAAGGTCAAAGGTAAGGAAAAGCTTGTGTGCAGGTTGAAGAAAAGCTTATATGGTCTTAAGCAAGTTCCTAGACAATGGTATTTAAGATTTGACAAGTTTATGAGTGAGCATGGTTTCAGTAGATGTCAATCTGACCATTGTATTTATTATAAGAGATTGGATAATGGTATATATATTATATTATTATTGTATTTAGATGATATGATTGTTGCAGGTTCACACATGCAGGATATTTTTGAGCTTAAGGTAAAATTAGCTCACACATTTGCCATGAAGGATTTGGGAGCAGCAAAGAAAATCCTTGGCATGAGTATTAAGAGAGACAAGAAAAATCATAGTTTGATTTTGTCTGAAGAGGATTATGTGAACAAGGTGTTAGAGAGGTTCAATATGTAGGATGGAAAACCAATGAGCACACCTATGGTTGGACACTTCAAGTTGAGCAAAGAACAGTGTCCTAAATCACATGATGAGGTGGAGTACATGAGTAGAGTTCCATATGATTCCATAGTTGGGAGCTTAATGTATGCAATGGTATGTACCAGACCTGATATTGCCCAAGCAATGGGAGTTGTCAGTAAGTTTATGGCCAATCCAGGAAAGGAACATTGGAAAGCAGTTCAGTGGATTCTCAGATATCTGAGAGGGACTAGCAGTAGGCATTTGTGCTATGGCAAGTCAAACACTTCTCTACATGGATATGTAGATGCAGATATGGCAGGTGACTTGGATGGCAGGAGAAGCACCATAAGTTATGTGTTCACTGTTGGTGGAATGGTGGTTAGCTAGATTTCAAAATTATATAAGGTTGTTGCCTTGTCTACTACAGAGGCAGAATACATTGCAGTCATGGAGGCTAGCAAGGAGATGATATGGATGACTCGGTTCATGGAATATTTGGGAAAGCAGCAAGAGAGTTGTAGATTGTACAGTGATAGTCAAAGTGCAATTCATTTGGTAAATAATTCAGCCTTTCATTCAAGAACCAAACATATATAGCTTAGGTACCACTTCATTAGACAGGTATTGGAGGATGGTGAGTTGAAGCTGGAAAAGATCCATATAGATAAGAACCCTAGTGATATGTTAACAAAGTTGGTAACAAAGGAGAAGTTTAATCTTCATTCAACTTTTTTTGGTCTTCAAGATTGAGCTTGAAGATGGAAAAGCTAGAAGATGTTGCTATACAGGTACAAGTGCAGCTGTTTATCTTCCAAGTGGGAGATTATTGAGTTATGGAGCTAAAAGCTTCACCAATGAGCAAATTGCAAGGTTGTTGTATTTACACAGTCATCGATGTCAATCTGGGATTGACTGGAGGCTACCAACATTGGTTATGGATCAGCCGATGTTGGTCATGTGCAGGCAGACAGGGACCGATGTCGGTCACCTCTAATTTGACATTCCCCTTCATTATTCTACTTATTGCTTACTGATAGTGGAGAACCAGAGAGTTTTGATGAAGCAATGCAGGTAAAAACTCAAAAATAGTTAGAGCTTGGCATGAAAGAGGAAATTGATTCCTTGAAAGAGAACCAAACGTGGGATTTGGTTGAGTTGCTAGCGGGACAAAGAGCACTGAAAAACAAATGGGTTTACAGGTTAAAGGAAGGTGAGAATGGACAAATGAGACATAAGGCCAGGTTGGTAGTAAAGGGATTTATACAGAAACTAGGTATTGATTTTGGTGAAATTTTTTCTCCTGTAGTAAAAATGACTTCTATTCAGAATGTATTGTCTTTAGTTGCTATTGAGGATTTGCATCTTGAGCAGCTTGATGTTAAGACAACATTTCTTCATGGAGATTTGGATGAAGAAATATATATGGATCAGTCGAAAGGTTTTGAGGTCAAGGGTAAGGAGAAGCTTGTGTGCAGATTGAAGAAAATCTTATATGGTCTTAAGCAAGCTCCTAGACAATGGTATTTGAGATTTGACAGGTTTATGACTGAGCATGGCTTTAATAGATGTCAATATGACCATTGTGTTTATTTTAAAAGATTGGATAATGGTATATATATTATCTTGTAGCTATATGTAGATGATATGCTTGTTGTAGGTTCACACATGCAAGATATTTTTGAGCTTAAGGTAAAATTAGCTCACACATTTGCGATGAAGGATTTTGGAGCAGCAAATAAAATCCTTGGCATGAGTATAAAGAGAGACAAGAAAAATCACAGGTTGATTTTGTCTCAAGAGGATTATGTGAACAAGGTGTTGGAGAGGTTTAATATATAGGATGCAAAACCGGTAAGCAAACCTATGGCTGGACACTTCAAGTTGAGAAAAGAATAGTGTCCTAAATCACACGATGAGGTAGAGTACATGAGTAGAGTTCCATATGCTTCTGCAGTTGGGAGCTTGATGTATGTAATGGTGTGTACTAGACCTGATATTGCCCAAGTAGTGGGAGTTGTCAGTAAGTTTATGGCCAATCTAGAATAGGAACATTGGAAAGCAATTTAGTGGATTCTCAGATATTTGAGAGGGACCAGCAGTAGGCATTTGTGATATGGAGGGTCAAATACTTCTCTACATGGATATGTAGATGTGGATATGGCAGGTGACTTAGATGGTAGGAGAAGCACGACAGGATATGTTTTCACTATTGGTGGAATGGCAGTTAGCTAGATTTCAAAGTTGTAGAAGGTTGTTGCCTTGTCTACTACAGAGGCATAATACATTGCAGTCACAAAGGCTAGCAAGGAGATGGTATGGATGACACGGTTCATGGAAGAGTTGGGAAAGGATCAAGAGAGTTACAAATTATATAGTGATAGTCAAAGTGCAATTCATTTAGCAAAGAATTCAGCCTTTCATTCAAGAACCAAACATATACAGCTTAGGTACCACTTCATTAGATAGGTATTGGAGGATGGTGAGTTGAAGCTGGAAAAGATCCATATAGATAAGAACCCTGCTGATATGTTAACAAATCTAGTAACAAAGGAGAAGTTGAATCTTCATTCAAATTTTGTTAGTCTTCAAGATTGAGCTTAAAGATGGAAAAGCTATAAGATGTTGTTGTACAGGTACATGTGTAGCTGTTTATCTCCAAGTGGGAAATTGTTGAGGTGTGGAGCTAAAAGCTTCACCTAATGAGCAAATGCAAGGTTACTATATTTACACAGTCACTAACATCAGTCAAGGATCGACTGGAGGCTACTGACATCGATTATGGATCGACTGACATCGGTCATGTGCAGGCAAACAGGGACTGACGGCGGTCACCTGTGCATTCCAAAAGTCTATTTTTGTGGGATGAACAAATTGTTTGCATGATTAGATTGATTGTTAGTGTTGAGTCCATGTTTCTATTTTTGGCAGGACTATTTTGAAACTTTGATTAGGAGGTATATCTGATGGTTGAGAATGCATAGCTCATGATCCCTAATTCTATATAATATATATCTTCATAGCTTATAGAAATGTAAGAGGAAAATTGTAATCAATTCAAGTAGCTGAATTGTGTTTGTAATTGTGAGAGAGAACTCTTAAGGGAAAGAGATTTGTACATCTGAGAGGTGTGGAAGAAAGAGAGATTTTTTCAATTGTATTTCCTTCTGGAAGAGTTTAATACAAGTTTTCATTGTTTCTTGTATCTCTTGTTCTTTGTTGATTCTGATATCTAGTTGCTTATTATTCTAGTTTAATTCTGTGTTTAGTTGCTTACACAAAGGTAATCAATTGTCTTGTTTAGATCCTGACACATGGAAGTGTGTGAACTCTTTATGCTGGTGAAAGAGGCCTCAAATATGTCTAAATCTTAATTAGAGAAAGAATTGTAACTGGTAGAGAAGATGAAACTAATGATTGTAGAGTAGGAGATGGATATGAAGTAGGGAGTGGTAACTCATACAAAATTCCACCAACTATAACAACCTAATTAGCATGAATGTATTTCATGCATCTATGAACTATATAAGGTACTACATGAAGAATCTTGATCCATGGTTAACTAATAAATATGTTAAAGACTCCTTCATTAGGAACAATAGTAAATGGTGTGCCCACATGTGATGGACCAACCTATAAAGGAAGTACAATTTGACCCAATAAACTTTGTATGTGTCTATTGAATCCACTGATAATTGTGTCCATCAAGGTGATATCTTGATTTGAATATCCCAAATGTTGAATTAATGTCATAATGCACATGTTCACACTATATCCATTGTCTATGAGAACAATATGAATTAGATGGTGATTAATGTAGGCTCTAAGAAAGAGTACATAGTAATCTAAATCATCCTCAATTATCTCCTAATCTAAGAAGGACATTGAAGGTATATCTAGAACACTATAATTATACATGCCAATCATGTTTCTCAAAGGATGTGACTCAAATGAAGGTGTCTAGTATGTATTTGGTGAAGGGTGTGCATGATATGCATGGTGAACACCTTATGTGCCCTTTTGTCTTATTTAGAATGTTGTGGGAAAGGATCTAAGAAAAATTTTAAGGCCTTATCCTATGTTTTATTTTCCTAAGGAGGATAAACTATAGTGCCAAGATCAATAATGTTTCCATCTATTAAGTTTTATATCTTGTGTTTCAAATTGATGCTTCTATTAATTGTGTATCCTAGTGCCCTATGAAGATAGTAGAATGCATTTTGATCATATCCACATGGAAGAGGATTTGTCTATAAAATTTTGAATAGGAGGGAGAAATAGGACATTGTATTCCAATAGCTATTGTAAGACTCTGGCTAGAGATGTTAGTAGATTGATAAAGGCTCACCAAGGAGGCACTGATAAAATCACTCACTGAGGGGGGATATAAAGCCACATTAATTGTAGGTTGATTTTTATTTTTTATACCATTAACCTTTACTTTATATGGGACTTTACTGTTACTATTGTTTATGGTTTTTGATATGTTTATGTATTTGAAATTTGCCCATTGAAAGTAAATTGACTTCCCTTTCCTTTAGTGTATGATATAACTCAGTAAAGGAAGAATTTTTTTGGAACATTATTGACTCATGTAAAAATGGTAGAAGACTACGTTTGAAGAGATATTTTAATTCTTGATCAGCCATAGGGCTAGTCATTTTAGACAAGATAGTTTTATAACTAAGAACATAATCTATGAGATGTTCCATTGACCTTTGTTTCTATTATGAAACTTGGGCATAAGAAACCCTGACACATATGTTAATACTGAAATGAGCTAGGAACATGTTAGCTAAAGGATTGAATACTTTAGTTGACTAATTTGATAGACTATAGAACCACTATAGAGCATAATCCTAAAAACTCCATGGAAATATCCTAGTTTTTAACCAATAATATGTCACATAGTCCACACATTCTACATGAAAAGCTCTAAAGTGTGTCTCTAGATCACCCTTGCCATCATATAGAGTGAGCTTGGGTTGAACAAAACCTAGTGACAAGGGTGTAGAAACAATATGGTGTGTTAATGGTATATGAAGTAGAGAAAAAGAGTCCAAAGCCTATGTTGGTTTAGAGACACCTTACTCAATATGTAGCACCTTGTATTGAAGATATTTAATCTATCGCATAAGGGTAGCCACATCAAGAGGTGAAGATGCCCTAGTCATAACTGGTGGTACCACATAGGAGGATTGGGATGCTATATGGGGTTGTTGAGACATAGTTACCCCCATTGTGTAATTTTTAATGGGTTTATCTAAATGAATGGAAGACTTAACCTACTTCACCTTTTTAATTTCCATGATATATTGTAAGATAATGGCATGATATTGGGGCTATTTCCTAAGCTTCTCTTTAAAAATATATAGAATAAAATATTTGTTGAAGACACAATTGTTATAAATTATAGGTGGAAGAGGATTAGTAGCCCAAAGTGGTGGAGTATGAACATGGATGTGTATATCATCATTTTTATTCTCATATTACTCATTGTCAGAATTATCATCATGGAAATTATTGTAATTTGGATGTGTAATATCTATAATAAGAAACTAAGCTGGTTATTTATCCATGGTATATGGATGGGTTGGAGAAATATAGGTAAATTAAAGAGGGTTTCCACTAAGTCTTGCACTTCATCTCAAAGGAAGAGATACAAGGAGCTTAGGTGGAATAAGGAAAACAACTTGAAAAATGAAAGAGAAGATTAAATAAATGTAATCTATTATTTGAAAAATATCTAACTGGAATATGCATAAAAAGGATACAAAGCTCACTAACATGTAAGGTGATACCTCAAAAATATAGGGACTTAGTATCTTCTACTAGGGTTTGAAAGAAATGATTTTTGAAATTACTATGGTGAATTTTAAAAATTAAATGTGAAATTCTAATTTATATATGCATGAAAAATCAAAAAGTACTACTAAGATCAACAAAGAATTTTACCTAGTGTTTCTAGGGTTTTTATGCACAAACTAAGTAAGTCAAGTTCACTAAATAATTTAATTTATTTAGGAATAATGGAGTTTTATTCCTATTTTAGTTAAAGGTCTAGATTAATAAATTAGTATAGAATACAGTAATAAATACAGTCCTAGTTTATGCAATTATTTATATTTTTCACCTTTCTAAAAATAACAATAAATAAGAAGAAATATAACTTACATGGAAAATAGACTAAGACAATTGATATAAAGGTTAAAAATAGTTATGCAAGACTAGGAATGTGTCATAAATTTAAATCTGGCTTTCATTAGGTGAAAGGATAGGAGCACCAAAAAGTGGATGCTTTGGTATATGACACTATTTTCCATTATTTCCACTATTTTGCAAACTGATCATAGAGACCTATTAATTTTTAGGCAGTTGTGTTGGGCCTATGTGAGTATGCCTATGAAAAATCAAGCATTGGTCATTGATAGAACTCATTATGGAGCTGATTCTGTCTTCAAACCCTAACATTCCATCATGCTTGATAAAATGACATTTGAATCACTTGAGAAAGAGGGGGGTTAGTGTGAAATATGTATTTAACATGAAATACACACCCCTTATATGAGAACACTACCTGCATACCAATAATTTGAATAGGGATGAAGCCATATGTAGTTCTCCCACCTAGTGTGTTTTGTGAAATATTTTGATGGGGATGAAAATGCAAAATTGATAGTGTGTGATGTGGATAGGGAATAGTATGAGGATTTGAGTAGATTTACAGTTGTGTTGGGTGACTATGTGCAAATAATAGGGAAGTTTTCCTTAGTGCTTTCTTTCTATTCTTGCTTACTTTGTAATTTAGTCACCCCCCTTGTAAATGAGCTTTGAATGGGATTTTATAAGGAATAATTAGTCATAAGTTAGATGTATTCATGCTAGGCCAACCTAATTAAGGATAAGCACTAAATGAAAATGACCATTGAGGCTCAAAGTGTAAATGGATAAGACCACCAAAAATTTGACACTTATCTATGGGGTGTTATAGTCTAAATGGGGCACTCCTATCCTATAGGCTTAGGACTTAGGGGAATAAATTAGCATGGGGAATAATATTTTTTATAGTTTGAATGACCATTTATAAGGTTTTAGATGACTAAAAATGAGAAAAATGATGTCTAGAAGGGTCATAAGAGGATGCAAAAAGGACCTATGGATGGGGTGTCATAAGCCACACTCAAACTACCAATTTGTAAATTTTATATGATTACAGTGGCATAATGAAGTCATGAAGATAGACATAAATTTATAAATACCATATAAAATTGGGACTAACAATATCACAAATCATTATGATAGTTAAGGGTTCATGAGTTGATACTAGAAGCTTTTTAATGAGGAATTGATATTATTTTACCATATCTATATGATGATTCAAAGATTAAATGGTAGCCATGGCATCTATTATTTTGTTACTGATCCTTGGTATATGTTCAAATTTTACATTAGTAATCTCTTGTTTGAGAGTGTCAACCATGGCCTTATATGGCACCAACTAGCCATCATTGGTATAAAAATGGTTTGTAACCTAATTAATGATTAACTAAGAATAACCATAAACCTTAAGATGATGAATATTCCATTATAAAACTTGATAAAGTCCTACAATGAGTAATTAATATTCATATATGTTGTAAGTACAAGGAAAGCTGATTTAGAATGATTTAAGGATAAGATCCCCTTGTGGTGTTATAAATAAAAGGCATGTCCTTGAGCCATGTCTTGTGAATGATCCATGAAAATATAGATTCTAATATTTCTCCTCAAAAGGTTTTTCAATGATGCTCATAATGGACTCATCTGGGAATTAGAATGTTAGTGGTTTTATATCTGCAAGAGGTGCTTTAACAAGCTACAAGAGCTTGTCTCTTGATAGCCTTCTAGTTGATGTGTTCTATCTTTAATTCATTCATAAGCATGATCCATTTTTCCATGCATCCATGTAAATATATTTTGGATAGTATATACTTGATCAGATCTACTTTTGAAATGACCATGGTCTTATTTTTTAACATGTAATGCCATAGTTTTTGAGCTATAAATACCATAGCTAAACATGCTTTTTCAATGGTCATATAATTATGTTCGTACATGACCAGTGTATAAATTATATAATACATGGCATGTTCCTTTCCACTATCATCATGATAATCTATAAATGTCCCCAAGGATTTGTCTATGGTAGATAGATATAGTAAGAACAACTTTCCTACCATAAGCGGCAATAAAATAGGTGGATTTGTAAGATAGTCCTTTAATTACTGAAAAGTTTTTTGGCATTTGTCATCACAATAAAATGTGACACATTTATTCATTAGGTGTTGTAAATATGTGTCATTTATCATCCAATTAAGAAATGAATCATCTAATAAAATGGAACTTTCCCTACAAACTATGAAGTTTCTTCAAATTGGATAGTGGTTGCATCTCTATAATGGCTTGTACTTTAGATAGATCGACTTCAATTCCCTTGAAAAACATAATGAAGCCTAGAAATTTACATGAAGTAACTCCAAAAACACATGTATTAGTATTGATTTAGACTTTGTATGCATGTAGTCTCTCAAATATTATCTTTAGTGCTACTAGATGATTGAACCTGGTCTTTGATTTTATCAATACATCATTGATGTAATATTCAACAATGTCATACATAATATCATGAAATATGATGGTCATGGCTCTTTGGTATGTGTCCCTAGAATTTTTTAGACCAAATGGTATAACCTAATAATAGGATGTTCCCCACTAAGTGGTGAATGCTATTTTATGTTAGTCCTTTGGTGTAATCTATATTTGATTGTATCCTAAAAATCCATCCATTGGTGAAAGAATTTCATACATGGATGTGAAGTTGATAATCATGTCAATTTTTGTTAGAGGAAATTCATCCTTTGGGTAGGCCTTATATATGTCTCTAAAATTAGTGCAAATTCTAATTCCTTCTCACTTATTTCTAATAGGCACAACATTCAAGATCCACTTTGAATAGTCAATCGATATTATACATCCTAATTTAAAGATTTTTTATAACTCTTTATTCACTAATATAGTTGTGTGAGGATGTATCTTGTGTAATTTTTGTTTCATGAGCTTGGCATCAAGATGTAACAAAAGATGGTGTATAACCAAGGTAAGGTCAAAAATTGGCATTTCAAAATAAGCCCAAGCAAATATATCAATAAATTTCATCAAAAGGGATATATAATTTACATTCCTCCTCAGTGAGGGATGCACCTAATTTAATCCATTTTGAGTCATCCAGAGTCCTGATGTTGAATTCTATTGTGTTCTCCATAAGAAGAGTTGAACCATCTTCTAGAATAGTTGATAAAGATTTAAATTTACTTGTAATGGTAGAGGCTTCTATTTATACTAGCTCTATAAGTTATCTAAGATATTAGGAATCAAAATCTCCCAATGGTAGGGATGGACATGTGAAAAAGACTATTAAAAACTCTTGGATGATTTGATCAAAATCCTATTATTCTTTAGAATTGAACTTGTACCCATAGGCAAATTCATCATTGGTGGTCTCTTGACATATGTTTGAGGAAGTTTAAATACCCCCACCTAATGGTACCTAAAATAGGTTTTCACCACTAGACTAGCCTTTTTCTTTACTTTTACCTTGTTCTAAAACACCTGAAAGAGGTTTTCACTTTAGGACCTCAATGTTTTATTTAAATGTTTATGGATAAGGGTGTTCACCCATTCTCCAAAACAGGCTACAGGATCTAGTTTTATTGAGAACCCTTGTTTATGGTCTCCTAATGGAACATTATCCCTTAAGCCTAGAAAATTACAAAAGGCCTCATAATTATCAAAATCATCAACAAGAACTATGGATTCTTATTGATCCTAGTCTATAAGTTGAGGATAATATAAATGAAGTGGATTATTGTGAATGACTAATATAAGGGTATAAATGGCATTGGTGTCAAATAAATTAGTAATAGATAGGTCTTCATAAATGCTATGATCAAAATTTTATTTACTATCGACATCATCATCACTAGTCATTAGCATTAGAACATGAATAAGATATGTTGGGTTACCCCCAGGTGGTTTAAACCCAAGACCATAGGTTCTTTTATGTCGAGTGGTAGAAATTAGCTCAAGAATTCCTTTTTTGATTTGGCCCAAGGCCTCCTCCTTTATAAGTGAGCCTCTCTATGATCATATTAGGGATAGGATACTTGGAATTTATATAATAGTCATCTAGTTTGTCATTATTGAACTAAGGCTCATCATCTACAAATAGATCTTAATCTTGGCTAGTGGTTGGTGTAAAAATAATAGGTGATAGACTATGGAATTTACCTTTTCCCTTTCATTTCCATTCCATAAAAGGTGGTTTTTATTTAGGTCTTCCATACAACTTGGGTTTATATAGAAGCTTGAAAATTTGGAATGTATCATGGGTCAAATATTTTATTGGTCATTAGCCAAGATGGTGTAATGATTAGACATTTTAGGAGGTAGTATGTGGGAAAGTGAATCAAGGTTATCTAGGTCAATGTAGTTGACCTATAGTGAATAAACAAATATTGCCTTCCCCTTATCTTCTTAGGAACTAGATTCAATCCAAAATGGTATCTATATCTTTTATACTTAACCTCTAAATCTTTGCAATGTTCATAGGGTTGAAAATCTTTGTGAATGGTGATCTCCATGCCTAAATGAGAGAACTTGATACACTGGTGTAATTTTGAAGGGATAACATGAATATTATATATCTAAGTTATACCCAAGAGCAAATTGTATGAAAAATCAAGGTTTAACACATGGCATAATGTATCATGGGTCAAAGGTCTAATGATAAATGGAAAGCTAATGGTACTTTGTGATTCCCATTCTTTATTATCATAGGCCTTGATTATGATCATTTCTAGTTAGATCAACTATTATATACCTAAGAAGATTGATGAGCTTTAAATATAAAATATTGAGTCCTGATCCATTATCTATAAGGACACATTTCACTTTGTACCACATTATTACAACTTTGATGCATAATGGATTGTTATGCGAAGGGCCAAGGGATGACATATCACTTTGGTCAAAGGTTAATTATTATCCTAGGTCTAGATGTATAACCAAATCATAGAATATATCTGGGTATATGCCATTTAGAAATTGGGATTGGCTGAGGGAATTAGTTAAGATGTTATTGTGGATAGTAGACATATGCAACTAATCTAAAATGGAAATTTGTGTAGGTGTTTTTTTTAGTTATTCCACAATATCAAATGTCTTATCCTAGATAGTGATAAATGGCCTATTATTATCCATAATGGTGGGTTGGATGGGTAAAGTGACATATGGCTATGGGCCTACGATGGTAATCTTAGACCACTAAGTTGTGATTGTACACTCAAGATTAGATATGGGACCATTGTTTTTAGAAAATAATGGTGGAAGGGGACCAAATAAGATAAGTCTCAGTTGTCAACACACTTGTATGTTGTCATGGGTCAATGATGAGTTATCGGTATGAGGTCTAAAATTAGTAATACCTACTTTTTGTTATATTTGTATGGGGTCCTAGGTCAAAAAATGCTCACTAGCATAGGTTGGTTAGTTGGGATTGATTAGTAATGGTCCTATTCAGTTGGTACTTGGTCTTAGATTGATGGAGATGGTGGAAAAATGACCTCCCAAAATATGTCATACAACTTTGTTATATTCATGTGAAACTAATTGGTAGGTCTATTGGTTGTTGGCATTGTTCTAACCTTGGTTTCATCCATTTGATTGATGTTAGTTTTAATACTGATATTGTTGGTTCTATCTCACATGTTGATATTGCTCCTACTACTATTCTAGCATTTTTTGTTTTTGTTATTGGTTTTTATGTAATGGAAAGGGGTTTTGATAAATACCATGGTTTTGATCGAATGTAGAAGGTCTATTATCCAATGTTATCTCCCTATTTTCCAACATATTTTGAAAGAGATGTTTGATTTTCACACAATGGTTTAGATTATTCCCGTTAACCTAATGGTAATCATAGAATTTATTTTGCCTATACCAATATAGATAAGGAATGCCCTTAATATAGTGCTTCAAAATAGACTAGATAATTAGATTAATAGAGGCTAGCTTAAAAAACATTACTTTAATTAGTTATCCAAGGTCACTAAAGATGTAACAAGTAGGCATAGTTCTCTTTGGAGGAGGGGGAGTTTATAAATGCAAAGGTCATTGTATTTGTTGCACTGGTCTAGGTTGTTATGAAATTTATGCTTGTTAAAGAGGTTTTTGGTTAATATTAATCTGCATATGCAGCATATGATATGTTAGCAACCTAGATAACACCCTATTAAAGGTTGATTTCTCAAGATCTCCTTCACACATGGACTAAAATTGGAATGATCTAAGGTTTGGGACATTTGTTCTTAGATCAGATCTCTATTTTTGATGAGGCTAGCTCCTCTGATGTATCACTTTGATCTATTTACTAAAACCTACTAAACTTTTTAGGGTGAGAAGGGTTAGAAGGATAACTTAAAAGGGAAATCTTAATTTAATATTCTTAATACACATGTATTATTGGTTTATCCACTCTATTTGAGCTCCTAAAACACTGATAAGACAAGAAAATAACTAAATATACAAATCAAAATGATTCTTATGCAATAGTATTTCACATATAGGTTTCATCAAGTGACCAAAACATGAGGGAAATGATGGAATAGCCCTGATTCAAGGCACTAACTAGTCAATATATCAACTATTAGCTCAGTCAAATGACATCAAATACTATAAATGACATACATAAGATATCATACTAGTAATTAGGTGAGATAAAGACCTGTCAAGGGAAAAAATAATACCACATGTGTAAATCAAACCAATATTACACACTATACCATAATATAGGAATATAAAAATAGTCATTTTATACAGCTTTAAAGGTTATAAAGATCAATATTGGTAGATTTTAATCATGCCCAAGAGAGGCATCATAAAAAATGGCTTGAAATCCTAGATATATAGAAGATATCAAAAGCTCTAGCCAATGTGGAATAGAGATGAGAAGGAGAAGTCAACTAGAATTAAATCCAATTCAATTTCATTTATAAATTGCTAATAATAGTCCTGAAGACTTGATTCTATGTTGAATGTCCTTGCATTATCTTTGGCATTAGAATGAGATGGTGGACCATCTTGAGTTGTCAAAACTTCTTCTTACTAATGTGCTATGCCACATCTTGCTAAAAAATCCACTTAAAGTGACAACAAGTTAAATGAAATAATTGTCCTTACATGAAAACTATGGAAAATGAATGATTATTAGTCAAGGATTAGTAAATAAGGTGATTAGCCCTTAAGACAAGATAACTCCACTTAAGCCCTTTCTTTACATGGACTACAACTTGATGACTTGAAAGTGCATGCTATTTCTACTTAGAGACTAGTTATGTAGCATGAAAACTCTATATAAATTCAATTGATAGCCTTTCAATACCATTTCCTCTTTGCTTACTTGCTCAAATAGGCATACTAGGCCAAATAAGCCTAGTAGCCTACTTTCTTGTACTTGATGGATCTTAAAAAATGGTGATATTAGACATATAATTATGGAGTTGGGATCCTAGTCTCATAGACTATATTATACATTTCTTATTGGGGATCTCCTACAATAAATGAAATTTGATTAGTAACAACACTAAAATATACTAAATCACTAAAAATAAGATGAAGCATCATGTTAATCATATACTTGATTAATTGAATTATATGAATTTAATTAAAATTAGGTTTCTCCCTTTTTATAGGGAGATATGACTGATAGCAAGCTTAAGGCAATGCTTTTTTATAAGGCCCAAAATGGTCTATGACATGAATTTTAGGTAGGTAACTCAAATTTTTTAGGGTTTACATGCCTTTTTTTTCCAAAAAATAGGAAGGGTTAGCATTAAATCCTTGAGACATTGATTGTTGCTCAATGGTGAAAGCCTCTTGATAGGTCAAATCCAAGGATGAAAGAGTAGATGTATTCCTATTAATAAATATAGAAATCAAAGGGTACAACATTTTGAGATAAAATTATATGATGAGCACTTTTATTTGTAGGAATGGATCTTTCAACCTTTTGTACAACTAATGAAAATGATGGTTGAAGACACTAATGGGTTCATTGGGATCTCTATGAGATGTGGTCAATTGATAATATAGGGTAGCATGATTAATGGGCACACTAAAATGGTTAAGAAATAAATTTTTTAATATGGCCCACATGGTGATGCACCTATTTGGTAGACCAAGGTACCAAGAATTTGTAGTTTGATCCAGGGGATAAGGGAATAGGTGAAAATACACATCCTCATGCTAGATTTGAGTTCTTATAATGGCATATCTAAAATCCTAAATGTGTTCCTTAGTATTTTTGATCCCCCATGTATGTAATTTAAACATAATTTATAAGGATGTTTTGGAAAACCATGATAAGGCCCTATAATATCCATAGGGTAGCCACATCCATCTAATCAAGCAAAGGCCATTATTGGGCTCATAAAACCAATCTTCCTATTTAGAACCTGCAAGACTATGAGGCAAGGCTCCTAATTAAGAGATAAGTCCAAAGGTATCCATCCTAATCCCTCCTTCTAGTGCCAATATATTGTTTGTGTTTTTCAAGCACATAATAGGTTGGGAAAAGTGTAAAGGATGGGTAAAAATTTCAAAAACCAATGATGAATATAAAATACTTTAATCAAGCTCTCCTTCTTGCACCAATATATTATTTGTGTTTTTCAAGCACATAATAGGTTGGGAAAAGCATAAATGATGGGAATTAATTTTAAAACCAATGATGAATCTAAAATACTCTGATTAGGCCCTCCTTCTAACACCAAAATTTTGATTGGAATTTTGACACAAATACCAACCAACTATAAGGCAAGTGTTTTTGAGTCACTTTCCCATATTTAAATTAATGTATTTGTAATATCCTATCCCTAAGGTTTATATCTACCTGGTCTAGGTGCATTGATATTCACTTGATTTCTTATTGTGACCATTGCATTTCAAGGTTACTTTTCTAGTACTAGAATACTTTAGACAAATCATAATGAACATTCAAGTCTATTGTATCTTGTTACTTAGGAAAATCAGTAATCAAATTTAACATGAAAATATAACTACTTAAAAATATTCTCATTTCACATATGTTTCAAAAATGCATAAATGGTAACAAATAAGATAATGTAATCAGGATAAAACATTGAACAATACATTACAACTATGAATCTAAACTACCTACTCTAACCAAGTTGTAAAAAATATAAAAATAGGGAAGGGTAGTGAGAAATAAAAGATGAGCCTACATTCTAAGGGGAAACCAATTTATTCTTGTTGAGTAGACAAATATTTTAGTAAAACTAGTATTTTCTTGGCCATCATATCATAACCAATGATAAAGATAGTGTGGGATTTTTGAGGATCAATAAGTAATGAAAATATAGGGAAGCACACCACCATATTTCATGCACAGGTCATGCATATCACTTTACACAACTTTCACATAATATATGATTCATTTAATAAAAAATTAGAAATCATCAAATGCTTAATCAAATTAATATAGCTTAGTCCAAATAACCTTGACTCATGCAGAAGATAAAGCTACTCTAGAAAATAGGGGAAATACATGAAATAAAATGTTTGAACTATTAACTATAGAGAACTAGCCAGTCTGGTCCACTACTTTATTCTATCAAAAAGGATCCAACCCTTATTACATCAAAGTATCAATCTTATATATATAATTTAGTCCATGGGATGTTGATCGACCAATTTCCTTAGATATCTAAAATAAATTAATTCTACATGCCCACTTGAGTTTATTTAGGGAATGCAATCCAACTAAAAGCACATTCAGATCTAGCCTTAATTTGATTCTATCTATATAAAGTAACTAGTATCTTCTTTGGGTTGTTCATTAGCCATTTTATGTGTATTTGAATGCCATGCCTCATAAAGGCTATATTTGTCTAATTTTATCTATCTGACCCCCAATGTGCATTCCATACCCATGATTTCCCAATCTATATTTAGTGATTTCTAACTTTGTGCCTTACACTCCACCCAATCTTCTAATTGGATTAAACTTGAGCACTTAAATCAACACTCAGATTGACCCTATAGTTCATTCCCTTGCTTTGATGATCATTTTATAGCTATAAGGCTATCCAATTTGATCTTTTTCTTGCTAGTGTGTATGTCATCATGTCCTTTAGTAGTACTCAATGTCCACATGCCCTACTTTTGGTTGGTCATGGTGATCTTCTCTACATCCTTGAGATTCACTTTTTGCTTCAATCCCTACTTATATGCCCTATGAGCTTTACTTTAGCCATTTATTAATTTGTTCTCTTGATTTTGTCCTCTTGATTCTGATTTCTATCACTTATGTCTGTATCCCTTTGATTTATTTAAGCCCTAAGACTACTAGCTCAAAAAATAGAACCATGTGGCATCATAAATTACCATATGCTTATGGGAGTCTTCAACTCCATTTGTTTCTTCCCACAAGATCCTAATCACTAGGATCATGCCAAATGACATGATCATGGGGATTGAGAGTCAGTAGGACTTTTTATCTAGCTACCCTCATCTATGTAGACATGAGTCCCCAAGATGTTACCATGCAAAAACATCTCTAAACTCAGGGTTTTTAGGTAACTTAGCTAATTAACAGATTTGCCAAGGATTTTTTCAATATTCTAGCACCTAGAACATTATGATGATGCCATAGGAATTGTTGCATGGATCTATTTATCATAAGACTTAAAATTTTCTACAAGATTTACTATTGAATTTATGACCTCTATGATAATTCCATATGACATGGTCATGGATCCTAGAAAGGATTTAACATTTATTACTTTTATGATCAATGAAAGACTTATTTAAATATGAATTGATCATGGATCATCTAATGGAAGATAAGAGAATAACCAAATAATTTTGGAGAGATTCCACAGAGGGATAAATACCTAGCCAATGACAAATGAGTATAGGTTATTTGATGGAAGATCAGATGGCTTGAGAGGGTTTGACTAAGATTGGTTGAAAGACTTAGATGATTTTGATAGACATTTAGGTCTACATAAAAAATAAATCTAACTAGAAAAGGACCGTTAGTAGTTATTAACAAACATGGGAATAAACCCACCAATAAATTGAGACTTGGCCATTTAAATTGAACACCTAACATCTTAAAGTTGTGTTTGACTATAACAAATCAAACATAAACTCAAGACAACAAAAGTAAATAAAAATATCAACCTTTGATTTACATATATTGCAAGCAGGTCTAAAACGATAGATTAAATGCTTAAACCATGAGAAGGCACATGACTTAGACCAACCATATATCTTTGAATCTTCATTAGATCAAATTTTGCATCTATGAACATGCATGCCAAACATGGAAAATTAGACAAATAAGATCACCAAACTCCTTAAGGACATTATAGTATATGCCAAATCAAAAATATGTTCCATGATTTCAGTGATGAAATTAGGGCATGTTGTGCAAGCAACAATAATTATATCCTTGATCCATTTTTTTTCAAACAACTCTTTTTTATAGCCTCCACCTAAGTTTGTAGTGTAATTCTTTATTATTTTTATATATAGTTTGGTATTCTCAATTTTTCTATATTATAATATATTTATATTTCCAATTACATTCAATTTACATAATTTTTGGTGAACCTAACATGAATCTTAACCCACTATTGTATTGGGTAATTTTCATGTTTTCTTTGATTAGCTTTTTATCCCTCTGAATTTGTGAAAAATTCATTGCTTTCATATTTTATTTTCATTTAGAATCCATAATTGATATCATTCCATTCCTAAAATTGAATTCACTTATGATGAAAGTGAATCTAACCAAGATTTTTTGCATTTTCCAATGATACCAATATCAAAATCCTATTTTTTTCCAAGATTGACACTAGAAATAAATTTCAAAATATTTATGATGACCATTTTTCCACTTCTTAAGAACATCCTTCTAATGACTGCAATATGGATATGAGAAAAAACATGTGTAACCATATTACCCTTGATGTTAATGCAATATTTGTAGATATAAATCAAACATGTAAGGAATGTGATTTGGAGGATGAATCCAAATATTACCTTAAATACACACATGAGATGAATGTCTAAATTAAAAAAACATTTTGAATATATAGGCTAAACAATTGAATAATTTCATGCCCTCATGATGTCTCATTTATTTTAAATCTCACATAGACATAGATTTTATATATGACTTAAGGAAATTTATTATGTGATCTCTGTTGAGTTGTGGAGCTAAAAGCTTCACCAATGAGAAAATTGCAAGGTTGTTGTATTTACACAGTCACCAACATCGGTCAGGGATCGACTAGAGGCTACTGACATCGGTTATGGATCGGCCAACATCGGTCATGTGCAGGCAGACATGGACTGATGTTGGTCACCTGTGCGTTTCAGAAGTCTATTTTCATGGGATGAACAGATTGTTTACATGATTAGATTAACTATTAGTTATAAGTCTGCGTTTCTATTTTTGGCAGGACTGATTTGAATCTTTGATTAAGAGGTGTATCTAAAGGTGGAGAATGCATAGCTCATGATCCCTAATTCTATATAATAGGGATATATCTTCATAGCTTGTGTAAGAGAGGTGTGGAAGAAAGAGAGATTTCTTCAATTGTATTTCCTTCTGGAAGAGTTTAATACAAGTTTTCATTGTTTCTTGTATCTCTTATTCTTTGCTAATTATGATTTCTAATTACTTATTATTTTAGTTTAATTCTGTGTTTAGTTGCTTACACTAAAGTAATCAATTGTCTTGTTAGATCCTGACAAGTGGTATTAGAGCTTGGGTTCACTAACAAGTGGTTTCAGATCTGTTTAGTGTGTGTTAATTATAGGTCACTCACAGGGGTTTCTGTTTGAGTGGGAGTATAACAATGGCAGAAGAAATTAAACTAAGAATGGAGAAGTTTAATGGCAAGAATTATCAATTATGGAGGATGCAGATAGAAGATTATCTGTATCAAAAAGATCTGTACTTACCATTGGGTGGGGTTTCAAGCAAGCCCACAAATATGCAAGATGAAGAATGAATTGTTCTTGATAGAAAGGCTTTGGGATCCATAAGGTTGAGCCTGGCATCTTCTGTGATTTCCAACTTGTCACAGGCAAAGACAATAGTAGAGTTAATGGATACTTTAGCAAATTTATATGAAAAGCTCTCAACTTCAAATAAGGTATATCTTATGAAGCAATTATTTAATTTGCAAATGCAGGAAGGTGGATCTATATCTAGTCATCTTAATGATTTCCATGCAATAGTAAATTAGTTAAATTCAGTCAAAAAAGTTTTTGATGATGAAATTAAGGCTCTCTTAATTTTATGCTCTTTACCTGAAAGTTGGCATAGCTTGGTAATGGCAGTTATTAATACTGCATCTGCTACAAATATCTTGAAAGTAGATGATGTTGTTAGTGTAATCTTAAATGAAGAAATTCATAGGAAAAGCACAGAGGAATCATTAGGTAATGCTTTAAGTGTTGAAAGTAGGGTAAGACAAAAAGAGAAGTGCAAGCAAGGGAGATCAAGGTCTAAGTCAAAGATGAGAGGTAGATCCAAATCTAGAAATGGAAGAAAAATAACTTGATGGAATTGTGGAAAGATAGGGCATGCAAAGAAGATTGTTGGTTGCTGGTTAAAGAAGAAAATCAGCATGAAGGTAAAGAAGAAGCAAAAGTTGTAGGTATTGTTGCATAAGATGCTCTCATATTTTCTTTGAATAATAAAATAGAATCTTGGGTTGTAGATTCTGGTGCCTCTTTCCTTGCTACCCCAAATAGAGAATTTTTCAGTGATTATGTCTAGGGAGATTTTGGAAAATTTTATTTAGGGGATGATGAGCCTTGTAAAATTGTTGGCAAAGGAAAAGTGCAGCCGAAATTGTAGAATGGAAACACATGGGTGTTGAGAGATGTCATGCATGTACCCAACCTATAGAGGAATCTAATTTCTATAGGAAAGTTGGGGGATGAGGGTTGCACAATAACTCTCACAGCTAAATCTTGGAAGGTTGCCAAGGGTGCACTTGTATTAGCCAGAGGTAAGAGAGTAGGTACTCTTTATTTATGTAATTGTATTACTGATTATTCTCTTTTTGTTCTATCTACTTTAGATGTGGATGGAAAGTTGTGGCACTGTAGGCTTGGCCACATGAGTGAGAAGGGAATGAAAGTTCTTAAGTCAAAAGGTAAGCTTTCAGATTTGAAAATCATAGATCTAGATTTTTGTGAGCATTATATTTTTGGGAAATAGAAGAGAGTGAGGTTTCTCAAGACTGGGTCAACAAAGAAGAAGCACAAGTTGGATCTTGTTCACACAGATGTGTGGGGACCATCTCAGGTAGCTTCTATTGGAGGATCATAGTATTATGTTTCTTTCATTGATGATGCTACAAAAAAGGTATGGGTTTATTGCATAAAGAAGAAATTTGATGTTTTTGACACATTTATGAAATGGAAAGCTTTGGTTGAGAATGAAACAGGTTTGAGATTGAAGTGTCTTAGATCTGACAATGGTGGTGAGTACTGCAGCTATAAATTCAATAGGTACTATTCTATGAATGGAATATGCAGGGAAAGGATGGTTACAAGGACACCTCAGCAAAATGGAGTTTATGAAAGGATGAATAAAAAAATATTGGAGCGTGCACAGAGTATGAGGTTGCATGCTGGTTTGCCCTTATAGTTTTGGGCATAAGCTATAGATACTATAGTTTGCCTGATTAACAGAGGACCCTCTACTGCTCTGGATGGTGGAATTCCAGAAGAGGCTTAGATAGGTAAAAAGGTATATCTTTCATTTCTCAGAGTTTTTAGTTCTAAAACTTTTGTGCACATTGATAAGAAAATAGAAAGAAGTTGGATGCTAAATCTATGAGGTGCACTTTTATTGGTTATGGATCTGGTGATTTCGGATTCTGGTTGTGGAATTTAGGAACTAAAAAAATAATTAGAATTCGTGATGTTGTTTTCAATGAGAAAGTGATGTACAGTGACCAGCTCAAGAAGCTAAATAATTCTAAGCAAATCAATGTTGATTTGGATGAGGTGATGATCCAAAATGAGCTTGTGAGAAAGAATAATCACTTACAAGAAAACATAGACACTGACGTTAGTTAGGTAGGAATCGACATCGATCATAAAGGAATTGACATCGGTTAGATAGTAACAGATGTTAGTCACACAGGAACCAACATCAGTCAAGTGGAACCGATGTCGATCAGGCATAAACCTGGAGATGATTGAGATCGGTCACTGATAGAGAATTTGGGCTGACAACAAGCAGTGAATGAGTCTCAAATGCCCATAAGGAGGTTAGAAAGGGTAAGTAAACCTCCAATTTGATATTCCCCTTCATTATTCTACTCATTACTCACTGATAGTGGAGAACTAGAGAGTTTTGATGAAGTAATGTAGGTAGAAACCCAAAAATAGTGGGAGCTTGGCATGAATGAGGAGATTGATTCCTTGAAAGAGAACCAAATGTAGGATTTGGTTGAGTTTCCAGTGGGACAGAGAGCACTAAAAAACAAATGGGTTTACAGGTTAAAGGAAGGTGAGAATGGATAGATGAGACATAAGGCCAGGTTGGTAGTAAAGGGATTTACACAGAAACCAGGTATTGATTTTGGTGAAATTTTTTCTCCTGTAGTAAAGATGACTTCTATTTGGACTGTATTGTCTTTAGTTACTATTGGGGATTTGCATCTTGAGTAGCTTGATGTTAAGACAATGTTTCTTCATGGAGATTTGGATGAAGAAATATATATGGATTGGCTGGAAGGTTTTAAGGTCAAAGGTAAGGAAAATCTTGTGTGCAGGTTGAAGAAAAGCTTATATGGTCTTAAGCAAGCTCCTAGACAATGGTATTTGAGATTTGACAAGTTTATGAGTGAGCATGGTTTCAGTAGATGTCAATCTGACCATTGTGTTTATTTTAAGAGATTGGATAATGGTAGATATATTATCTTATTATTGTATTTAGATGATATGATTGTTACAGGTTCACACATGCAGGATATTTTTGAGCTTAAGGTAAAATTAGCTCACACATTTGCCATGAAGGATTTGGGAGTAGCAAAGAAAATCCTTGGCATGAGTATTAAGAGAGACAAGAAAAATCACAGTTTGATTTTGTCTGAAGAGGATTATGTGAACAAGGTGTTAGAGAGGTTCAATATGTAGGATGGAAAACCAATGAGCACACCTATGGCTAGACACTTCAAGTTGAGCAAAGAACAGTGTCCTAAATCACATGATGAGGTGGAGTACATGAGTAGAGTTCCATATGATTCCATAGTTGGGAGCTTAATGTATGCAATGGTATGTACTAGACCTGATATTGCCCAAGCAATGGGAGTTGTCAATAAGTTTATGGCTAATCCAGGAAAGGAACACTGGAAAGCAGTTCAGTGGATTCTCAGATATCTGAGAGGGACTAGCAGTAGGCATTTGTGCTATGGCAAGTCAAACACTTCTCTACATGGATATGTAGATGCAGATATGGCAGGTGACTTGGATGGCAGGAGAAGCACCATAAGTTATGTGTTCACTGTTGGTGGAATGGTGGTTAGCTAGATTTCAAAGTTGTAGAAGGTTGTTGCCTTGTCTACTATAGAGGCAGAATACATTGCAGTCATGGAGGCTAGCAAGGAGATGATATGGATGACTCGGTTCATGGAATATTTGGGAAAGCAGCAAGAGAGTTGCATATTGTACAGTGATAGTCAAAGTGCAATTCATTTGGTAAATAATTCAGCCTTTCATTCAAGAACCAAACATATATAGCTTAGGTACCACTTCATTAGATAGGTATTGGAGGATGGTGAGTTGAAGCTGGAAAAGATCCATATAGATAAGAACCCTAGTGATATGTTAACAAAGTTGGTAACAAAGGAGAAGTTTAATCTTCATTCAACTTTTTTTGGTCTTCAAGATTGAGCTTGAAGATGGAAAAGCTAGAAGATGTTGCTATACAGGTACAGGTGCAGCTGTTTATCTTCCAAGTGGGAGATTATTGAGTTGTGGAGCTAAAAGCTTCACCAATGAGCAAATTGCAAGGTTGCTATATTTACACAGTCATCGATGTCAATCTGGGATTGACTAGAGGCTGCCGACATTGGTTATGGATCGGCTGATGTCGGTCATGTGCAGGCAGACAGGGACCGATGTCGGTCACCTATGTATTCCAGAAGTCTATTTTCATGGGATGAACAAATTGTTTGCATGATTAGATTAACTATTAGTTGTAAGTCTGCATTTCTATTTTTGGTAGGACTAATTTGAACCTTTGATTAGGAGGTCTATCTAATGGTGGAGAATGCATAGCTCATGATCCCTAATTATATATAATAGGGATAGATCTTCATAGCTTGTGTAATAGACATGTAAGGTACACAATTCAAGTAGCTGAATTGTGTTTGTAATTGTGAGAGAACTCTTGAGGGAAAGAGATCTGTACATTTGAGAGGTGTGGAAGAAAGAGAGATTTCTTCAATTGTATTTCCTTCTAGAAGAGTTTAATACAAGTTTTCATTATTTCTTGTATCTCTTATTATTTGTTGATTCTGATTTCTAGTTACTTATTATTCTGGTTTAATTATGTGTTTAGTTGCTTGCACAAAAGTAATCAATTGTCTTATTAGATCCTGACAATCTCTTCCAATCCTTTCCCTTCCACTATACCTACCATAATAATGAGTATGGATGCACCTACTTTTATTTACCCAATTCAAAGTGACAAGATTAATAATAATTATAATCAAGAATATAGTTCTACCCAATCTTCTCACTCTAGTCAACATGCAACTCAAGCATTTCAAGCTAATCATAATACACCTAATACTATTCAATTAATGATGCAAATTTTTAATCCAATGGCTCATATGTAATCTAATAGTTCAAAAAAAATTAAGAAAATTTAAATTAAATTCATGTAAATTAATAATAAACATAAGTAAATATAGCAGGGAATACCAAATCAATATTCCCTCCTCCCCACCTCAAGCATCATCTTAAAAATATTATGCCTCAACCTCATATTCACAAAAAAATCATTAATCACCTGTAATGTTTTTTAATGCCCCATATTATAACTAAATGCAATTTTGGAATCACTCAAAACATTTTATATGGTGTTAATATCAATCCCTATTTATAACTCAAATTCTTTGGGAATCTTTGTAAGGAATAACTAAAAATTAACACCTTTACAATAACCAAACTGATTGGTGAAACCTTAACAAGCAATTGTTTAGAATATTACAATTAACTCAAGCCTATCTCTATCATTGAATTACAAGGGTTAGTGAATGCATTGGTCCAAGAATTCCAAAATCAATACTTACCTTTTAAAATCTTAGGCAACTTTTTAAATTCCAAGCAAGTCAATAATGAGCCAATAAATTACTTAAATTGTATGACAACAAAGTTTTTTGATTGTTTCATGCCACTTCAGGTCATTCTCATGAAAAATACTATTCTCTTCATATATTAACATATTATTTTCTCCTTGGTTATAAATTCTACCACAATTTTATAAAAATAAAGTTTTATTAATATTTTGAGAAAGTTTCCAAAGTTCATGAGGGTAAGGTCAATCTTTATGCACTTAATAAAGTTAATGCTCACCATAGAATCTATAAATATCCTCTTAAAATTTATTCTCAAATAAATACCAATAAACCTTAAGATGATAAAAAATATTTTCAACCACAAAAATAAGCCTAATTTGGATCCATCCTCTAATTTTGTACAAACTTTCAATAACCTTAATTATTTCAATCATTTGAAAAACTTGGCTAAAATGAATGGCATTAAGTGCATTACTTGTCACATTTATTCTTCCTAAAACACTCAAACTCAACATGTGATATATCCCAAAACCTACATAAATGTTCATGCCTATCCTACAGGTCAAAATTTAGTCTTTATTCTTTCAAAATTCTCAAATTTATAAAATAAACTAAAATTAATGAACTCACCCATGCTAATGAAGTGTAATTTTTTTTTGGAAATTTAATTGTATCTCTAGTGCCAATACAATATTTTGCTTTTTCCTTTGTAACGATTGTGCCAATAACTCTTTTATTTTTTTGTAGATATGTATTTTATGTTTGTGAGAATACATTATCTTATTTTTGTAACTATATCAAAGGCTTGATATAGTTTTAAGAATTCCAAACTTTATCACATGTGCTAATATAGTCAACTATAACTAAACTATCTATATTTACATGGATAATACCATTGAAACAAGCCAAATATCACTTAAACTCAAGTCTATAACTTTTTAAAGTCAAATTTGATTCTATTCAAACTTTGTTTTTAATTACATTTATCTTCAACATACATTAACCTTAAATAATGGGACCCTATTGAAGAACTCTATAATATCTCTAGTTAGATTAATTTCCTTAAGGTGATGTGTACTTCTCATAAAAATAATAATCGATTAATGAAAACTATTTTTATTATGAACTTTCCCCCAACCACCACATATGGTTAAAAACACACTTTTCCCAATTTCAACAAAAGTATAATGTAGTAATGTGAATAAATTTCTATCCAAATTGATAGGACAATAGACATATTTTATATTTGAAACTTAAAATCCAAGAAATAATCCACCATGAAATAATTATTCATACATATTACCCTCATCTCTTTATTAGTGATGTCGAAGTTAAGATATCCCTCATTAATGAAGGTTCAAGAAATTGTGTTGCCTATTTATAATTCATTAAATCTATTGGGTATTATACAAACAACCTTGAGACCATTTGTAGCATGTGTTAAGGATATAAATAAATATGAATGACACCTATGTGTTACATTTTAATTCATGTCATGGTACCTTATGTTATAATTATTGTGAAAGTTATGAGTTTAAACCTTCCTTTATCTTAAAATTTCTTGATAAGTTTCCCTTGGACTCATTTTATGAGGGCCATAACTTATTTAACATGTCAATGAATTTAAATTTATTTTATTTATAACTATATAATAAATTCAAGGTGATGTCAACCCTTGGAATTATATAAATTTTTGAAAGTATTGTGTCTTTAAAATATCTACCCTTGAACTGCTTCCAAGTATTCCTTTTTATGAGTATTAGT
>JARHVA010007829.1:0-55000 GCA_037957365.1 Torreya grandis
CTTCCCTTTGTTTACCAACTTGCACTCTACCTTATTAATCTTGGCACTTGTTCTCAGTTTTCATACTCTTGTCCTCAATAATGAAACTAATTCCCATTGGAAAATATTCTTTCTCACCAAACATCATCAAACTACTTTGTACCTCCTTCCATGCTTGACTATCCTTCAATGGGATTAGTGTATTATTGATGCAATCCTTCTCAATGGTGTATGTATTGGCTCTACCATCATGAATATATCTCATGTCATACCACCATGGTCTACTAAGTATGATATGGAACACATCAATAATAATCACATCACACAAAATTCTATATTTATACCCACCAATATGCAAGTCTACATAGCATTGTTCATTCACTAAGACTTAATGATTATTTTGAATCCAAGATACTTTGTAAGGATGTGGATGTTATTTTATTTATAATCCTATATTAGATACCTTCATGTAAGATACAATATTATCTTTGCTACCATGATCAATTATGACCTTACAACATTTATCTTTGCTCTTGTACATGATCTTGAACACTGTCTTCCTTTGTGGTGGTACTTTTATCATCATGGCTTGCCTTCAAAATAAATCTTGTCATAAAAAAAACTCTCTCATGTTTGAGTTTATTCCATGTCTTTTCAATGACTCCACACTTTCCTATTCTTATTGAACCACTTGATACCTACTTTCACTCCAAGAGCTGCCAGTTTGAATGTCTTTTGGACACTCATATGATCCATGTCCTACAAAACTTATTGCATTTGAAGCACTTGATAATAAACCCATTGTATCCTCTTCCTCTACCATATGATATTACACCTCTATATCCATAACCACCTCTACTCTATTGACTTAAACTCTCAAAACTACTACCAACTTCTTTACTTTGACTTTTTCAACTGATTTCTATTACATGGCTATCCTCTTTCTTCTTGTTGGCCTCTACCTTTGTAGCTCCTACCACCTATCCCTCTATTTTTTTTGAATTTACCTTCTAAAAAAATTATCTTCTACAATAAATTCAGCTTGATAGGCCTCCTCTACTTTTCTTGGTGATAAAATGCTAAATCTCATATTTAATACTAAACTTTAGTGCATTGACATATCTAGCAACCTTTTTTGCATCCTCCTTCATTCATTCTAATTTGATGGTTAGTTTTTAGAATTCATATGTGTAATATTTCATTATCATGTCATTTTTTTCATATTTTTTATCATTCTAAACAAGTTGTTCTGATAATCTTTAGGCATGAATTTGCCTTTCAAACTTGGCCACCATTATATCCCATCACTTTATCTTTTATTTTCCCTTTCTTATGCTTTCTTGATTTATTAAATCCCACCATAGGTATGAATTAACCTTCAAAATTTTCACTTAAAAATTAACCTTTTTCGACTCATTCACCTCTTCATAATCAAAATAATTATCCATTTCTTTGATTCAATCAACCAACTCTTCAACATTGAGACTGGCCTCATACATTAGCACCTCTAATTTAGGTTTTGATGTCACTTCAATGACTACTATTATAAACCTCTATTACACTCTACCTTACTTTCCTTCTTATACTTCTTCTTATTAAGAAACATCATCCTATCCTTCACTCACATGTCCCCTATTCATTCTCTCTTATATAAGCCAACTCCATGGCTTACAACCTTGCCTGTAAGTTTTTCACCTCAACTACCAATACATACACTACCTACAACCTTATTTGGGATATTATTGATCCATGTCCTATAGATTAAATGTGTCCTTAATTTATTCCTAATATCTCCTAATCTATTATACTAGATGATACAAATAAAAAACACTAAACAACTCACACTTACTCTTGTATTGTTACAACTTGTTCATGCTTTAATAAAGCTCATAAGCAAAACTCATTTTCATTGTAAGTTTTAGAGTTTCACTTTTTGTTTAGGGTTATTAAGATCATTCTCATGCTCATTATATTCCTATTTAATCCCTTAAAAAATAACAAAACCTCTCAATACACCTCTTGTAGCATACATAACTTCTTCTCTTTGATAAGATTTCTTGTAGCCTTTTTTTTGGCTTTTTCCAATGGTACAAACCAGTATGGATTGGTATTGAGAAAATAATGATATTTTATATCACCATTTATCTTTTTTTCCATATCCACAAGTTTTATTTTTAAGACTCTACTCGAAAATCACCTTTTCAACCCCTTTCAATGTTTTGTCTAAGCCTAACTAGGCCTATTTACCATTATCACACACATAATTATCTAAAATTGTATGTATCTATATTGTACTAGTATACAACCTTAAAAATACTTGTATAGACATTCACGTCTATAAAATTAAAAAAATTGTAAATTTTTCATTGGTGGGAACTCTTGAAAGATGAGTTTTTGTCTCAAAACCCTAATACAGGGTTAGCACAGTCTACAGAGACCCAAGAGCAAAGATCTTGAGGTTTAATTTTCTAACATGAGTTTATAAAAACTATGAAGGTTGTGTTAACTATTTAATAACTCCAAAAACCTTATGTAATCACTAATTACTCATTTTGAACCTTTTTTTCATTTTTTCATAAGATTTTCTATTTGGTTGTATGCATATGCAATGGCATCTATAGGACTGTATTGTCCTTCTAGCAATGAAGTATGAAAATAATTCAAAATAAACACACAATAACATTTAGGAACCATATAATATACTTACCAATTCCACAAAAGGCATCAAAATCATGTCTTTATTAAATCTTTATTCCATGATTAGTCTCACATAGTCCTTCTTCAAGCCATACATTCAAAAAATAGGGTTTGCCATAGTGTTTTACCAAACATGAGGAATTATTAGATTATTTTCCTATAGTTTGATCCCCTTCATCCTTGAATGAATCCTCCTCTCTAAGATCTAATACATTTTTATGACCTAAAACTAATCTAACTGCCTTTGGACCTTTTAATGATCACAAAAGGCTATTTAGAACATTGAAAGTAACACCAAGTTTGTTTTGACGTACATAGATGATCTAAGACCCATGGTATATACCCATGATGTATTAAAGAATGTTCCATTAACAACATCAATATTTGATCATCCATCAATACACATAAAACTCTTAAACAATGCTTCATAAATTCAAAAATTCAAATTATTGAAATTAGTGAGAAAATGCCAATTTTGAAATTTAACCTACATAATCATAACTAGACACTTGGAGAATATTTAAAAGTGTGTATTATGACTCCTAAAACCCTTAAAATTTTATTTGACCACTAAGCATACTGCTCAAGTCAAAATTTCCTAAATAAATATAGGCCAAGTAATGATGTTCATGCATCATTAGACTACTTTATTTCTAGACAAGAATTAATAAAGATGTAGTGGACTTTGTGTCATGTTGTTTGGAATGTTAACGAGTCAAATTTGAACATGTGCATCTGAATAGATTTTATATTTGCATGATATACCATAATAAAAGTGTCAAGTGATTAGTATGGATTTTGTCCAAGGTTTATTGTTGTCATAAAATAAATATGATATGATCTTGGTAGTAGTTGACAAATTAACCAATATGGCACATTTTATACCAATAAATTTGATAGATAATGCACCTAATCTTATGAATAGTGTATAAGTTGCATGGATTTATAGATAAGATCATTTAGATCATGATCAAAAAAATGATTTCTAGATTTTGGGTAACTCTGAATTCAGCTTTGGGTATGCAACTAAAATTCAAAATTGCATATCACCCAAAGATTGATGGTCAGACTAAGTGAGTTAATCAAGTTTTAGAGGACCTTCTTCATATGTATTTCATATATCAGTAATACAAGTGGGAATATTATCTTCCATTAGTTTAGTTTGGTTATAATAACTCATACCAATCTGCTTTGAAGATGACACTATATGGAAGAAGATGCATGACACCAATCAGTTCAAATAGGTTAAAAGATAGAGTAGTATTTGGACTTGATATTTTTTCAAAAATAGAAGATCAAGTTAGATTAATCAAGTAGAGATTGGCCGAGGCCAATAATAGGCAAAAGAGTTATGCTAATCTGAAAAGAATAAATAGGCAATTTTTAGTAGGTGATAAAGTGTTATTGTAGGTTAAGCCACATAAAAACTTGATTAAATTTGGAAAGCCAACAAAATTATCATTGAGATATGTGGGACCTTTTGAGTTGTTAGAAGTGGTCAATCCTATAGTGTATAGGTTTGCATTGCCACAAGCCCTGGCTCTATTACATAATGTATTTCATGTTTTTTATCTTAAAATGTATATAATTGATCCTTCACATGTGTTGGATTAGAATGATTTATAGGTTTTGGATCCCAAGGTGATCATAGTAGAACCAATCAGAGTAATTGACACTCATCACCTTCATTTTCTTAATAGAGATATGTCATAGTGTAAGGTTTTACGGTACCAATACTCTGATGATAGTGCTACTTAGAAGGACTAGGATGAATTCTATAGGTGATTTTCACATTTATTTACTTGATTTGATACTTATTACTATGTTATTTTTCTACTAAATAATGTTTTTAATTCAGAACTTATGTTTGAATAAGCATCATCAGGATGATGACCAGATTTAGGGGGGAAGGATGTTACATTCAGATTCCTCATTAAACAAACTTGATTATACAATGGATATTTATAATTTGGTAATTTAATTTGATTATTATTAACTAAGTTGTAAGTCATATGTTGTTATGGGATAAATGTATGTTGCTTTGATATCTTGATTATATCGCTATGAGTTAGTTTTATTATATATTCTTTATAATGTGATCATGTTGATTTGTTATTTCAACAGTATTTTATGAGATAGGTCATGATGTTATGGAATAACTACCTAATTAATGTGATTTTGATGTAGGATAACTCATTCCTTAGAGCATGATGGAGGGAGAGAATCATCAAAGAGGGTGACGTAGATGGAGATGTTGAGGGATGATAGAGAAACAGATATAACCCTGTACACACCACATTAGATAGTACATGTTTAATGTATTGATTGAATTATTAGTATTAGTACATTCATTATGATATTTGAATTTATAAAATTGCATATATGTGTGTTAGTTCAATTTAATACTTGTGTGTGGAAATAAATCATGTGTGATTGCATTGTGGATGTTATGCATAGGGTTAAATGTATAACATTACAATTTGATTATGTTGGTGATTGGTTTAATATACATCCTATTTACCATTTTAGATTAAAATAATATAATATATTTTATATGTATTAATTTGATTACTATTAAAATCTTGATGCCATTAACATTTCTAAGTTGGTAATAAATTAAGCCATTGTATTTTATTATACTTAGAAAATAAAATAAGGGTATGGTATTATAAATAGAATAGAATAGGGATTTTTAGTTGGCTTGAGGATAATTAGGAAAGTAAAGTAAAAACAACAAAAATAAAATAAAAATAATTCAAAAATGAGGAGGAAAGCATAGAGCTTTAAGGGGGTACAACATAAGAACAGGAAAAAAGTAATTGGAGAGAAGGAAGAATAATCCGAAGTGGAGGGAGACGGCAAGGGAGCAAAGTGGAAGGAATAGTAAAACATTTTTTATAGGTAGGAAATGTAATTAAATTTTTTGTATTCATGTTTTTTGAATTAAATATTACAATGATGTGAGAATATTTAAACCAACAATGTAAATATATATAACGGTGTATAAATAAATTGCATAGATCTGTCAAAAATAATGACTCATATATAAGTAGTATAATGATATGTATATTATAATACACATCTATGGTTAATAAAGTTTACATAAAGTTATATAGAGAGATTTGGTAATATTATCGTGATCTAGTAATATTATAATGATCTGGTATTATATAGTGATTGACATATGTGATTTAAAACTTTATAAGCTCAACGATTCGTATGCCAAGCCTGGTGATTTACATAAGGGTATACAATGATATATTATGGACAATAATACATATCTAAGATGTCAATTATATATATATATATATATATATATATATATATATATATTAAAACAACATAATTATTTTGAGTATATAATCCAATATCAATACGATAGGGATAAACTATATATCAGAGTCATCTAAATTATTAATCAACTATTTTAACTCACTAACCTAGTTATGAAACTATAACAATGAATTTGTAACAAATGATACATGGATAATTAAATCTGAATCATCATTATTAAATCGAGATGTATGGATTATTTATAATGAATCCTTTAATGTAAATGTAACAATAGATATCATTCACTAGTTTCATTTATTGATATCAAATATATATTATGAATGTTATATTAATACAATGAATTATAATACTGGATATATAAATTATGAAACTGTTTAATACTATACCAAGTATATACCACATACTATGCATATATGGTGCATCTGGTATTAGCATAGCGATCTGGATATAACTTGACGATATCATACATGATTATATATATATATATATATATATATATATATATATATATATATATATATATATATATATATATATATATATATAATGACTTATGTGCAACATAACAGTGTCCTAATAAAATTAATTACAAATAGTGGTCCATGCATAATAAATGACTTATTTAGCTGCAATGAACTATATATAAAAACAAATATAAATATCGCTTCATCGAGATGATACAAGTATTCACAAGTATATCACATAACCAGTATAATTATGTAATGTTAGCCCAAATATTATATATCACCAGTATAATTATCAATTAAGCAATATATGTGACAATTATAATTATGTGATCTGCATGTAATAAAGCAATATCATTTGGTCTAATAGTCGTGATACATATTTATGGTATTATAAGTATGTAATAATACCACAATTATATTGGTTGATTTTATTAGGTATATCATAATTATACTACTAAATAATATAAATATAAATAATGACCTACTTAGCCATGTATATTTAAGTAATAATATCATTGTATATAAATATAAGTAGCTTTGCATTTACTTGTTTTAGTTATATGTATTAGTCGTGTATGTTGTATATATGTATTATGGAAAATTATGAATATCCTGTTATAATGAATGGTGTAAATGGTATATAAAAAACAATTCATTATAGGGTAGAGGCATGATAATGGGGGACAAAAGGGTGGGTATAAAGTAACACCTCTTTTTTGAAAACAACAATAGTTAAACTTGGAGAGAATGTTTTAGATTATGGTAAAAGCAGGTTTTGAAGGGACCCCGAAACCCTTTAACAGAAACAAAAAAGATAAAGCATTAACAGCCTCCAGGAAAAGTAGTCCTGAAACCTACTGAAGAGCAGCATCAAAATCAGGTTTTATAGGGACCTGAAACCATAAACATAGTCCAATAAAAGTACCTAGGTTTTACAAAGACCTGGAACCTCAAAAAAAAATTTAAGACCAAGAACCAAGAAATAGGATCAAAAACAAGAATCAGTTACAACAACTAGCAATAAGGACCCGAACAAGAACAAAACCAACAAAGAAGACCCTAGGCTTAAATTGCAATTCCATGATCATCTTGACAGCCTCCTTCCCAATCATAGTAGTATCCTGGATGGAGTTAGCAGCCGAAGTAGCAGCAGCCTGCAAGGCTTTCTTCCTCAAACTCTGCCTTGTCCTCTTACTTGGACCCTCTAAGGATATTATTTCTTCATTTGCTCTTTTACCAAGGCTAGCTGCAGTAGCACAAATGCTTGATGTTACCAGCTCCATCTTTGTTCCACTTTCCTTGATGAGCATTCTAAGATTATGCTCATAATCTTTAAGTTTTTTGGGGATATCTCTCATTTGCATCTCCAAATGGTTGATTATGGTTTGATCAACATCCTGATTGTGTTGCATTGTTTCCACTTTCTTCTTCAGCCCCATTATTTCATTATAGATCCAAGAATCAACTTGGAGAATAGAGTTAGCTTTAAACTTGGCAAAATGCAAGAAGGAAAACTTGGTTTCCCTCTGTGGAGAGTCACAAATGTCTTCTGTAATCTCATGTGGAGGGGAATCAACCTTTTCAATTTATTCCTCCCTATCCATCAATTCCTCCTCTTTAGTCTCAACAGTGTCTTCATGCTGAACAGGGTCCTCCTTTTCTTGTCCCCCAGTCTCCATAGCAGGAGTAGAAACCAAAACCATGTGATCCTCCTCTCTCATAGAAACTAGATCATCAATTAAAATATCTTTGTCTTTAACACCTCCCCCAGACACAGTCTGATTACCCTCATTGTCAGAATTGCTCTGTTCTAAGTTTCCCTTAGTTGTATCCCCTTCATTCCCTTTCTCAATTTTTCCTTTAGTTTCTGGATATTTGTCTAAATTAGAACTAAACTCCCCAACATCCATCCCTTCCTCTTCCTCCAGGACATACTTCTCAGAGCTTTCAGTACTCTCTGACTCAAACTCCTCTTCTACAATTTGTTTTTGAGAACTAGAAGGTTTTGGTTTTGCCTTTTCTATCCCTTTAACATTCTCATCCTTCTTATACTTTTTGGACTGAGAACCCTTATGTTTGTCAGAATAAGGAGTCAAAGTTATGGATTTATTATTACAAAAACCCTCTATGAGAAGTATCAGACCATCATGTAAAATGGGGCGAGACTCCTTCCTATGGGCATACAAGCTTTGAAGCAACGAAAAACATAGATAGAAAGGGAAAGAAATTCTATCCTTGTGCCTGAAGTGGTTGAGAAAAATAAAATGAAATTTGTGAACTCTTTTATTCCTAACATCAAGGATAAGGTACTCACAGATACAGCATAACACATCTCACCAAATTCCTTTTATCTGATCCACGTCAAAGAAGTCTCAATTCTTTTCCAGTTGCTTCTCCTCTGCATCCATCTTTGGAATTTTTTTATAGGCCACATTGGAGATGCTGGTCTATTTTGAGAACTTAATACCACCCATGGGAAGCCCCGTGACCTCGGCAATGAAGTCCTCAGTAAGCTTCACAGTGACTCCATGGAGAGTAACTCTGTCATCAACCCAATTTTTAAAGAAGGTGGTAGTGACGTGGGGTTTAAAGCCATGCAAATGCTCCAGATAACTGACCACCTTCCCTTTCTGTAGAATATTCCATACGTCTTGTCTAACCTTCCAGTCATCACATTTTTGGGCTCTTGCTTCTGCGGTTCACCCCTCGTATTACAAAGCAAACAAAAAACCAGAAGCACCCAAACACAGAAGGCAAAAAGGTTAAAATGGAACCAGTTATTTATTAATTGAAATGGAATTTGCCTATTTGATGATACATGCAGTGACCACATTACATTCTCATGAATGTACCTCCTCAAGGAAGGTAATCTGACAGCCATAAGGCCACTTCACCAAATCATTAAATTGCTAATCCAAGCAAATATTTTCCACTTTGGAATGAATGGCATCATAATTAATAAGCACTTTAAGATCAACATGCTTATTTAATTCATCAATCCACCTCACCTTATGCCCCATTTGAACAACATGATTGGCTATCCAGTCAGTGACCCCATTGGCCTCTCAATATGTATGGGATATGGCCACTTTTTCAAATTTTTGAATTAAGGCTTTGATTTCCATAACCGTAGCCTCAATAGACCATGAGATTGAATTTTTATTATTTAGGGTGTTAATAATATTCAAAGAATCACCTTCCAACCATAATTTGGAATACCCCAAATCAATAGCTAATATAATGGTGTAGAGGGCTGCAGTAGCTTCAACAATATGGCTATTTGAATTACCAATTGGGATAGCAATAGCATCAATTACATTTCCCACATGATATCTCAATACCCCTCCACATCCTACTCTTCCTAGATTTCCCTTAGCTACTCCATCAAAGTTCCCTTTGATCCATCCATTAGGAGGAACATACCATTTTATGATCGATCTTGGATTATAAGTTTTCAAATTAGACCCTTCAAATCGTAAAGGGTTATCAAATTGGAAGGTTTGATTAGAATCCCTCTAGGATTTAAAGTTCTCCTTGATGGCTCTAATGATATTCTGACCAAGCACCCATCCTGGAAGTTCTTTACTCCTGAATATTCTATTGTTTCTTTCTTTCCAGATACCCCACCAGAGATGAGGGAGAGTTAGTTTCCAAAGAAAATGAGCATCAGGATCCTTAGAGGGGTAGCACCAAATTTTAAAAGAGAGTTCCACATTATTTTGATGGACCCATGTTATACCCCAAAAATTAAGAATCTCAGTCCAAACTTGCTGGGTGTAAGAGCAATTCAAAAACATATGGTCTCTATCTTCAAGTCCATTTTTACATAAAATACACCTATTAACCACATTTATTCCTCTCTTTTTCAAGTTGTCAAGGGTCAAAATTTTATTTTGAAGCATATTCCAAAAGAAGATATTAATTTTGGGGATGATCCCCTTAATCCAGGCATGTGACCAAAAAGGTTGATTACCCTTTTCCTTTGAAGTGAAGATAGTAGAGACTTTAAATTGGCCACTAGGGTCAGCATGCCAAATAATTTTATCCTCAAGCTAAGGATAAAGAGAGACAACATTGAGAGATAATTGGATGTTACTGAAGCCTTGATCAACATCAGTTAAATTCACCCAAGAATCATTCTACCAATAATGACTAACTAATATGTCATATCTCTACTTACATTGGTCAATTAAATCCTTGTCATGAAAATCTCCAATCAAGGGATGATCATTTAACCAGACATCATCCCAAAATTTCACCTTAAGCCCATTACCAATTTTCCAGGAACATCCTTTTCCTAGAGTTTTCTTGGTCCCCTGAACAGCCCCCCATATGGAAGAGGGATGAATAACATCAGGAGAAGAGAAGAAATTAGGAAGGGATTTAGCATTGAAGAGGTACTTATGTTTCCATATGGTACTCCACTCTTTGTTGTCATGGTAAACTCTCCAACCTAGTTTGGCTAAAAGAGCTTTATTCATACTTCTAGTTTTCTTGATTCCCAATCCCCCTTCACTGAGAGGTTTGCAAACATGATCCCAAGAAATTAAAGGCATTCTCCTTTTTTCCTCAGTACCAGTCCATAGAAAATTTCTTTGAATTTTTTCAATAGACTCAGCAAATTTAATAGGAATTCTAAAGAGACTTAAAGCATAAGTAGGTATGCTTTGAAGATAAGCTTTGAGAAGAGTTAACTTACCTGCCTGGCTTAAAATATTTCCTTTCCATCCCACAAGTTTCTTGCTGAATTTGTTAATAAGATCTTCCTAGAAGGCATCAGGGACCTTTAGGCCAAGAGGAAGACCCAAGTAAGAAGAGGGGAGAGATCCTATAGAACATCCAAGGATTTTAGCAATTTTATTTTGCCTCTGGATAGGGGTGTTGATAAAGAACACAACACTTTTATTCCAGTTAACCAATTGACTAGAAGCAGAAGAATATAAGTTAATAGCTTGCTTCAAATTTTTGGCTTCCTTGATTTCAGCCTTACCCATAAAGATGGTGTCATCAACAAATTATCCATGAGAACAAATTAGAAGATGGGAAGAAGGTTGTAAATCCTTAAAGAAACCTCTATGGACCAAGTCCCCAATATATCTCCCCAAGCAATTAGCCATAATAACAAAAAGGATGGGGGATAAAGGATCACCTTGTCTCAATCCCCGAGAGGGATAAAAGAGATGAGATGAGCTTCCATTAACTAGAACAACAATAAAGGAGGTAGAAATCAACTGATGAATAAGACCAATAACCTTTTGGTCAAAGCCAAAAGCTAATAGACTGTTTGAGAGGAATGACCAATCAACTCTGTCATAGGCCTTAGCAATGTCAACTTTCATAATGAACCCCTGATTGTTAGAACAAGACAAGGAGTGAATATTCTCATGAGCAGAGATGATAGAGTTAAGGATTTGTCTACCTGGGATGAAGCCATTTTATTGATCAGCAATAATCAAAGGAATCACTTGAATAAGTCTAAAAGTAAGAAATTTGGAAATAATTTTATAGAAATAATTACAAAGGCTGATCGATCTAAACTGATCAGGAGAATCAGCTCCAATTTTCTTAGGAATCAGGCACAAAAAAGTGGAGTTGACTTCCTTAAGCATCTATTTAGCTCCATAGAATTCCTTCACAACATCACATACATCTTTACCAACAATTTTCCAAAGTTTTTGGAATAAAAACATGGGGAAGCCATCAGGACCAGGAGCTTTATCTCCTCCCAGAGAACAAACAGCTTTGAAAATTTCATCATCCTTAGGAATTGAGCTTAACATTTTATTCTGTTCCTTCGAAACCAGAGGAGGAATCACTCTAAGGATTTCACCCTGACTATCCAAATTGATGTTAGGATCAGCCTTCATTAGAGAAGAGAAAAAAGTCTCCATTTCATCCATGATGACCTTATCCTCTATAATCTTCAAGTCTCCCTTTTTTAGGTGTGATATGTGAATTTGGGCTCTATGCTTAAGAGTGGATAGATGGAAAAATTTTGTGTTTTTATCTCCTTCACTCAACCATAACAACCTTGATCTTTGTCTCCAGTAGATTTCTTCTTTAGTGATGATGTCATGATATTGAGCCAACTTTTCATTTTCTTCAATGAGGAGGTCTGGAGTATATCCTTCCTTAATTTTTTCCTGTGTTTTTAGAATATCCTCCTTAATAGCATTTTTGTTCTCAAAGATATTTCCAAAGTTGTTCTTAATCCATATTTTAACTTCCCTTTTAACATTTTTGAGCATATAAGCAACTCTAAAGAGAGCCGTGCCTTCAATAGCAATACTACACCATTCTTCCAATTTACTTTCAAACTATGGGTGTTGCATCCACATCTTCTCAAATCTAAAAGGAAAATTCTTCTTAAGATTAATTTTTGCAGCAGTGAAAATGAGGGGAAAATGATCCGATCCAATTTTCTGGCAGGCTTCCAACTTGTAGATGAATTCTTTTGTCCAATTAGGAGAAATAAGAGCATGATCAAGCCTAGCCTGAATACATTCATTACCAACTCTCTTGTTACTCCAAGTAAACTGAATTCCATAGAGGTCCATATCCATTAAACCCTCTTTATTTATAAACTCCAATAAATCCAATCTCCCTTCCAACTGGATAGCATTACCTCCCATTTTCTCATGATCATAGAGAGGCACATTGAAGTCTCCCATTATAATCCATTGTCCAGAATAGTCCTTACTTTTAAAATTGGAAACAGACTCCCAGACCTTTTCCCTTAGGTTCTTAATGTTGGAAGCGTAAATATTTACAATATACCAACCCTCCTTCTGGTCAACACTAGTAATTTTGGCTATCATAAGATATTTACTAGCAATCATAATAGTTCCAGAATAGTAATTCTTCTTCTATAACATCAGAGTTCCCCCTGATGCACCTTTTGAACTACTGGCATTTATAGAATAATTTTTAAAATCTTTAATCTATTTCACTTTCTCTTTATTCATCTTAGTTTCTTGTAGCAAGAGAAAATCAGGCTTTTGTTCTCTAACAAAATTCCTAACAATATCCAGTTTATGAATACTATTCAGCCCCCTAATATTCCAAGTAATGATTTTCATATCTATTTTTTAGGGGTAAAATCCAGAATAGCTGCCTGCCTACCATCAGCAATATTTTGCATACTTTCTAACTCTCTGGTTTTCTAAGTGGATCTTCTTCTAAGTTTGTCTGGGGAACTAACATCCAGTTTAACCTTAGAATGTTGTTCAGTTCTTTTTCCAGATTTATTCAGAGTAGAAGCAAGAGGTTTTGCCTTAGTTTGTTGATCTATTTTGTTGCTTCTAGTTTCTACCCCCTTAATATTGATCTTTTTTTTAGCCTTTTTTCTTTGGTTTAGTTTATGGAATTTAACAATGACATAAAAACATGAATTGTGGAATTTTGAATGTAGTTTATAAATATATAATTTTTTTTAATACCCAGATGATAAATGTGTGCAAAATAGATGCATTTATGATAATAGGTTGGTCATTTTTTGTAAAAACATAAGGAGTGTGCATTTTTACAAACACACTTTTTTTGAGTAAACGATTGAATTTTTGTATGAAATTTCATAAATAGATATATGAAATGTTGAAGATTGTTGAGAACATTTTTTATTAATTTTATTATATATATAATTTTTAAATAATTTAACAAGTCAAGACAACTATAAAAATTGAAACTTCAACTGTACGAACACAATTTTTTGACTTTAACTTCATAATTTTTTTTTTTTAATGCATTGTTAACAATGTGTAGATTGTTGAGATATAAATTTTATAAAATTTATATTAATATTTAAAAATTAATAAGAGAATTTGTGATGATATGTATATAGTCCATAATGAGGTATGTTATGTATAAATTAAGTAATAATTATAAATTATATTCTAACATTAAAAAATTATATATTCTAAAATTACACTTTCTCCTTTACAAATCCATATAATTTTTTTTTTAAATAATAAAAGTTGTCTGACCAGATGTGTCGATAAAGATGAAAAAGACTCCTAAATTTTTTAGAAAGTAAGTGGGTTGTTCCATGACAAGTTTCAAGGTAGGTTCAGACCTCTCCAAGCCTGTACCCAAGGCAAATTTGGAGGCAAAATGAAAAAAAATGAAATGTTTAAAGGGCGTATGCCTTATGCAAAGGATACATGCCCTTTACAAAAGGCGTACACCCTTTACAAGACATGTTTTTTTTTTTTTTTTTTGCAATCAAACTTTTTAAAGCCATTTAATTTTTTTCTATTTTACAATTAGAGGTATTGGTTTTGCAAGCATATATTTAGTAAAATAAATGTTTAGTATAAGTTTACAAATAATTTTATTTTACAATTAGAGGTATTGGTTTTACATTTTATATTTAATTTAATTTTACATTTTATAATGATTTAAATTTATTTTACTAAATATAAAAAATTAGGACCACTCAACATCTTCTGAAATTGATTATAGAGCTGTAGGAGTTACCATTTAGAAGTTAGTTTTTCAAATTCCATTCCAACCAATACTTAGTTTTCAAAATTTCAAGATCAGAAGATAGAATGAAAAATGAGGTTACAAATCATATTATGTATGTAATAGATCTATACCATAGATTATGCTCTATATTTCACCTAATTGAATATGCCCTACCTACTTTACCTACTTGAGTATGCCCTACCCGATCAACTACCCGAGCTTGAAGGTGAATTCTTAAATAAATTATGGGTTTTTCAATCAATGGGTTTATCAATATACATAAATGATTGTCCTATATCATGTAACTTGTAACATACCTATAGTCATGATACGATCACTCATACATAACATCTATTACATACATATTACATATATGTATGCATTCACTCATATATGACTTATACTTGTAATCATGATACGATAACTTATACTTGGCATGAATGTAGCTAATAACCTTAATGGACTCCATTTGAAATATAGTAAATCAACACACCATTCAAATTCATTCTAAAAAGATACCATTCACTCTAAAATAAATGTTAGATAGATGGTCAATCCATGCATTATTCAATTATAATCTCATGCATTATTCCAAAGTCATGTAGAATAAATTCATATTCTAGCACTCCAAATTCACATAGGACACTCCTTTATTAATCCTCATCATCCCTAATCACTCCCTTATCAATGCTCATATTCATTTATCATCCCTATTTATTCCCTCATCATTTCTCATTTTCCCTCATTATCCTTAATCACTCCCTCATTAGTTATCATCATCCTTCATTGTTGTTAATCACTCCCTCATCAACCCTCATAATCCTTAGTCACTCCCTCATCATCCCTCATTATCATGGATCAACCCTAAACATTTCAGGTCATTTTTGTAGGTTATATTTGCACCCTTTGTGAGAGAGTTTCTTAGGCTCTCTCACTCCTAGATACAAGTGTTGGGACAACCTCAGGTTTTGGGTATCTTGTTATGAGGTTAAACTTCTAGGCTTTTTAATGAGGCTAGTTCCTCATATGTTTCACTTCAACTCTCATTTCCCATGCTAAAATCTATTACCAACTAAGTAAAAGGGATAGGAGGATAACATAAAAAGGAAAATATAAACTAAGGGAGGTGATGCACCAAAAGAGAGTGATCCACATTCAGACTGGGAACCTTAGTGACTACAACTAGACTTAAACAAGACAAGTCTAGTTGATCCTATTTTAGAGCTCTAAGTAGAGTACCTATGTGGAGGTCAAAGGGGAAGATTCACTTTGAAGGGTAGGAATAAATAGGTCTATAGGAGAGAAATTATGACTTGTAATGCTTCAGAAAGGCACCAATAGCTAACACATCACATAACCTACAAGAAACCAAGAAAATTGAAGCGAGGTGTATAGAGAAATCACAAATGATGAGGAAAAACATACATTTTTCAAGTTAAACTTTAATAATGCACACTTGACTTTAGTGAAAATTAGAAATGTGTTAGATATTGGTGCCTTTCTAAAGCTATAATCATGTATATATAGTAGAAAGGGGATGAGAGAAGAGGGGGCTTATGTGAGAGGATAGAGAGGGGGTCATAATGACTGAGATCCTTTATTGTAGCTTCCTCAAACACTTGAATGCATTAATTCTCCTTTATCACCAGGATAAAGTCCCCATAATTATGTACTTGGTAGCGTCATGATTGAACCTATTTTGGGTGACAGCGTGTTGAGGGAATGGTCAGAAGCATGACTCCACATCTTTATTCAAGTTGCTCACCCACTTTATACAAGTGGGTGCAAACAACTCTTTTTTTTCCTTTAAGAGATTTAATGATAAGGTGTGGTTCTTTTTTCCATCTTGGTTCAACTTGAGTCACCTTTACTTCTACTATGTTTGCCTTAATTGTTTGGTCTTTAATCCTAGATTCTCATGCCACCTTGACCTATATGTGTAAAGATGCAATCCTCATATCTTTGAATCTAGATCGAGCCATGCTTCTGTTACATTTATTGAGTTTTCCACTTCTTCCTACTTCAGGCTTCTTTGGTGAAGTTACTAATGTAGGAAATCCCAAAGTCTTCCTCTCTTGAAAATCCATGAACCATTGTTCAAGACTAGTTTAGGTTTTCCATTACCTCTTACTTACTTCGGGTTTCTCAAGTGAAGTTACTTATATAGGATATCTCTAAGTCTTCCTCTCTTAAAAACTTGAAGTCTTGTGATCATGAAAACTTGGAGTCTTGTATTGGGGAAAACTCAAAGTCCCTTTCCTTGCTTCTTTAAACTACTCTGAGTAACATGAACAAAAAACCTTCAAGGCAAAAATAGCATGAAGTAAGAAGTTAGGGTGGCATTTTTGGCATGTGGGGTCAAAAATTGTCAACAGTCATCAAACCTCATCAACCCTAATCATACATAACCACTCTCTCATCATCTTGAGCATCATCCCTAGTCACACTCTCATCATCCCTCGTCATCCCTAATAACTCCTTCATTATCCATCTTTTCTTATCATCCCTAGTCAATCCTTTATCATCTTTCATTAGACCCCTCATCATCCCTAATCACTCCATCAACCTTCAACATCCTTAATCATCCCTAATCACCCCATCCTCAATTTTCCTCATCCCTCAATGTCCCTAGTAATTCCCTCATTGTCACTCATCATACCTAATCACTCTATCATCATCCCTAGTCACTCCCTCATCTAGTAGAGTGTGTTTCAATCCATTAGTCAATATAAATTTTTTTTAGACTAAAAAATATATTTTTTAGATTAAGCTTTAATGGTGTTTCTATTCTTTTTGCTCTAATTGGAGTGTACTAGGGTGATTATTCTCATTCATGTCTAGTAGATTAGATAGGGTCATGATGGATTACTCTAGGGAGATTGTTGAATGATTTACAAGGTGAAAATAAGATAATATCTTCTTTGCACTTGCATGGAAAAAAAAAATTTAAATGATGAGGGATGATGAAAAATGATGATAGATAAAAAAATTACCTCTTTATGGTTATTTTGTACGAGGTGAAATCCTTCTTCTAGACATTTACTTCCAAATCATTGAGAGAAAGGGCTAGATCATTTTAGATCTTCTCATGTTTGTGATTTATTCTCAAATAATGATGTGTGTCATGAGTATAAATTATTAACATTCATACAACTAAATTTGTTATGGCATGTTTTCTCTTTGCATTGAAATCGTTGTGCTTGTGTAGGAATTATGATAAGAAAGTGGAGAGTGAGTTGAGTTGAACTACCAATGCTTGCATCATTCCTCTGTAGTGTGGTCTCCACAATTTATGTTGTGCTTGTCATTTAGATTTCATTTTTAGGGTTTTAGGTTAAGGGTTTAGGGTTTAAAGTTTATAGTTTAGTGTTTGGAGTTAATTATCTGGGTTCTAGCATTTAGGTTTTAAGGTTTAAGGCTTATCCAATTGTAATATTTAGGGTCTATGGTTTTGGGTTTGAGGTTTTATGGTTCTAAATTTTTTGTTTAGGGTTCAAATTTCAAGGTTTAGGGTTTAAAGCTTAGGGTTTTAGGATTAGGGTTTAGTGTTAAAAGTTTATGTGTCAAGTTTTTGGGTTTTGGGTTTAGGGTTTGGTGTTTAGGGTTTAAGGTTAATGATTTTGAATTTTTTGTTTAAGGTTTAGTGTTTAATATTAAGGACCTATAAGGTTAAGATTTTATGGTTTAGTGTTCATGATTTAGGATTTTAAGCTTATGGTTTAGGATTTAGGGTTAGGGGATTAAAGTTTAGGTTTTATGGCTTAGGGTCTAGGATATAAAGTCTAGGGTTTAAGGTTTTAAGGTTCTATGTTTAGGATCTAGGTTTTTGGGTTTAGGTATTATTGTTTTGGGTTTAGGGATAATGTATTAGGGTTAAGTGTTCAAGGTTTATGGTGTTTAGGGTTTAGGTTTAGGGTTCAAAATTCAAGGTTTATGGGGTTTTGGGTTTTAGGGTTAATGATTTAAGTGTAAATGGAGCATACTAGGGTGATTAGAGACATTTGTGTCTGGTATGAGTGAGTGTATGTGAATACAGGAATATGTCATGTATAAGTGACAGCATACCTACATGTAGTAATAGGTATGTGTTAGATGTAATGTTTAAATGATTGTATCATTATTATATGTATGCTATAGGTTGAATTCTAGAGGCTATCCATTTATGCATATTGATAGACATATTGATTAAAAAATCCACAAATTATTAAGAATTCATCTTGAATCCACCTTCAAGAATTTTACACAAATGTCCCTAGTCATTCATTTCTCTATATAGGTTAAAATCACCCCTATCCTTTCAAGATATGGCTTAACCAATGCCCCCTCTCCTTTCTCTATATAGGTGATAACTCAAGACTATGGTTTATGGATAGAGGTTTAGGATTTATAAATTTAGGGTTTAAGGTTAATGGTTGATGGTTCAAGATTCACATTTTAGGGTAAATAGTGTATAGGGATTAGCATTTAGGGTTCAAGTTTCAATGTTATGGCTTATGGCTTAGGATTTAGGGATAATAATTTATATTTTATGCTTAAAGGTTTAGGATTTATGGTTTATGGCTCAAGGTACCAAGAGTTTAGCATTTAGGGTTTGGGGGTTCGTGTTTGGGATTAAGTTTTTGGGTTTATGGTTTCACACTTAGGGTTTAGGGTGTAAGGTTCAGGGTTTTGGTCTTGGGGGTTTGGTTGAGGGCTTGGAACTTAGTGTTTAGTATTTAGGGTTTGGGATTTAGTGTTTGGGATTTAGTGTTTGGGGATTAGGGCTTAGGGTTTAGGATTTAGAGTTTAGTGTTTATGGTTTAGAGTTTATGGTTTTGGTTGGGGTTTTAGGTTTAGGTTGAAGGGTATAGGATTTAGGGATTTAGGTTTAGTGTTTAAGATTTTCTATTTTTAGTTTTTGATTTGGGTTTAGAATTTTTGGTTTAGGTTTATGACTTATGGTTTTAGGCTTGGAGTTTAGGGTTAAGGTCTCACATTTAGGTTTTAGGGTTTAGGATTTATAATTTTAGGTTTATGGTTTGGGGTTTAGGGTTAAGGGCTTACTTTTAGGTTTTAGGGTTTAGGGTCTAGGGTATAAAGTGTATGGTTTAATGTTTTAAGTTTATATGTTTAGGGTCTATAGTTTAGGGTTTATGAATTATTATTTTTGGTTTAGGGATAATGTATTAGGGTTAAAGGTTTAGGGTTTAGGGATTAGGGTCGAGGGTTGAGGTATATTATTTAGTGTTCATGGTTCAGGGTTTATGGCTTAGGATTTTGGTTTAGGGTTTAGGTTTAAATTTTTAGGTTTTAAGGTTTAGTGTTTAGGGTTAGGGGTTTGGGGTTAATGGTTTAGGTGGAAATGGAGTGCACTAGGGTTATTATATGTAGAAGATGTGAACCATGATATAAAAGGGTCTAAGATAGAAAGACCCCATAACTTTCCCAAGCCCCTCATATCATCATTTTGTCTAAGACAATAGGGTAAGTGAACTCTATTTTGTCTTAGATAGAGGGCACTCTCAAAAGGAAAAAACCTGCAAGATCAGTATAAAAAGGGCAAGGAAATGAGTTAGAGACTGTCAAAACCTTGAAAAGAGATGTAGGATGATGTGTTGAACATGAGAAAACACATGGGAGTCATCATAATCATAAAAAATACTCATAGGTTTTGATGAATATCTATGTACATACTAGACCTACTAAGCCTTAACTAGGCCTAAAATCCATAAGTAGATGTAACCTCACTTATAACACCAAGTGAAACTTGCAGATCATTGGAGGACTTCCATGGGGATATATAATGTGTGTGAGAACCTTTATTTTTTTAGAGAAGGCCACAAAGAGATCATTTCTTTGTTCAAGAACATGATAGGGTGCACATAATGCCTTTAAGAGCTCTAAAGGCTAAGTTTAGAAACTCACATCAATACGGATACCTAGCATGGGAATATGAGGAGCTAGGATAGGTTGGAGAGGGTCCTAAGCAAGGATATAGTGAAATTTATTTAAGGTTTGGATGTCACAATTTAATAAACTATCCTTAAGGGGTAAAACTACCTAAAACCCTCTAAAAACTTTGTTAATTACCTGATTAGGAAGAAGTGGAAGAAAAGGCATCTTAGAGGGCTGGTTTGATTGGGAAATGATCTTGGAATTGTATAGGACTCCCTAGGTATCCTTCCTATGAAGTTAACTTGTACCCTATCTGTATAGACATGGTACATAATGGATTTTCTTGATAATTTCTGATGTCATAGTGTAATGATCTCATCTGTCCCTAGTCTACTGTGGATCATTCAAGGAAGGCCAAATGATGAAGGCAATTTTCAAGGAGAAAATTAAAGAGTCTTATGCTAGATTTGATAAGTTTCATGAGCTTACATAAGAGGTCATTTTTCCACAATCCATTCACAACCCCTCCATCACACCTTATACCTCATCTCTATCCCATGAGCCTATCCATGACCCTTCCACCTCATCCCCTCTTTAAAAAGAGCTCATTTTGTGGGAAGTAAGTGAATAAGAACAAGCTCAAGCCATAGTTTATCAATAGGATGTTCCAAGTGACTATGAATAAGAAATCATCATAAGGACTCCCCTTGGTGAACACAAGTGCAATTCCATCTTCTTGAGGAAGAGTTTTGTTAGGTTTGTTTGTGTTTGAGTTAGTTGGTTATGTTTGTGTGTGTTTTCCATAAGTTCTCATGAAGCAAAAGTGTGTGGTGTGTTGTTTTGTGTCTTATAAGGTTGCACTATAAGTGTTTGAACTAGTCTGAGAGCTTCATCAAGTTTAGAGACATGGAAGAGATTCATAACATCAATGGTGGAGGTATAGTATTAGTTATGGAACCAGTCTACCATGTACATAATCAAATATCATACATTCATATATAGACCTCCTACATACAAACCTATAGGTGTTCCCAAAAAGGGAGTGGGAAATTGAATATTAGGTTTTATGGTTTAGTGTTTAGAATTTAGGATTTTAGGCTTATGGTTTGTGCTTTAGGGTTAAGGGCTTAAAGCTTAGGTTTTAGGGTTTAGGGTCTAGGGTATAAAGTCTAGGGTTTAAATTTTTAAGGGTCTAGGTTTTGGGGTTTAGGTATTATTATTTTAGGTTTAGGGATAATGTATTAGGGTTAAGTATTCAAGTTTTATGGTGTTTATGGTTTAGGTTTAGGGTTCAACGTTTAAGGTTTATGGTGTTTATGGTTTAGCGTTTGGGTTTTAGGGTTAATAGTTTAGGTGTAAATGAAGTGTACTAGGGTGATTAGCTAAATTTGTGTCTAATATTAGTGACTATATTATGAATATAGAAATATACCATGTATGATTGACAACATACCTGCATGTGGTACTAGGTATGGGGTAGATGTAATGTATGAATGATTGTATTATTATTATATATATGTTACAGGTTGAATGCTACATGCTAGACATGTATGCATATTGATAGAACTATTGATTAAAAACCCATAAATTATTCAAGAATTCATCTTGAATCCATTTTCAAGCCTTTTACATGAATGCCCCTAGTCACTCCTTTCTCTATATAGGTTAGAATGACCCCTATCCTTTCAAGATATGGTTTAGTTAATGCCCCCTCTCCTTTCTCTATATAGATGATAACTCAAGATTATGGTTTATGGCTAGAGGTTTAGGATTTATAAATTTAAGGTTTAAGTTTTATGCTTGATGGTTCAAGATTCATAGCTTAGGGTTTAGTGTATAGGGACCAGTGTTCAAGGTTCAAGTTTTACTGTTATGGCTTAGGGATTAGGTTATAGGCCTTATTATTTATATTTTATGATTAAAGGTTTGGGATTTAAGGTTTATGGCTTAAAGAATCAAGAGTTTATATTTTAGGGTCTAAGGATTGGTGTTTAGGGTTAGGGTTTTGGGTTTATGGTTTCACACTTAGGGTTTAGGGTTTAGGTTTTAGGGTGTAAGGTTTGAGGTTTTGGTCTTGGGGGTTTGGTTGAGGTTTTGGGGTTCATAATTTAGTGTTTAGTATAAATAAGGTTTTCTATTTAGTGTGTGGGTATTAGAGATTAGGGTTTAGTGTTTATGATTTAAAGTCTATGATTTGGGGTTTGGGGTTTTACGTTTAGGGTTTGTGTTTAGGGTTAAGGGTTTAGTGTTTAGGGAATTAGGTTTAGTGTTTAAGGTTTTGGGGTTTAGGTTTTCAATTTGGCTTTAGAATTTTTGGTTTAGGAGTTAATGTTTAAGGTTTATGACTTATGGTTTATGGTTTTAAGCTTGGGTTTTAGGGTTAAGGGCTTACATTTAGGTTTTAGGGTTTAGGATTTTAGGTTTATGGTTTGGGGTTTAGGGTTAAGGGATTACATTCAAGTTTTAGGGTTTAGGGTTTAGGGTATAAAGTATAGGGTTTAATGTTTTAAGTTTATATGTTTATGGTCAATACTTTAGGGTTTATGGATTATTGTTTTTGGTTTAGGGATAATTTATTAGGGTTAATGGTTTAGGGTCTAGGGTCTAGGGTTTAGGTATATTATTTAGTGTTTATGGTTTAGATTTTATGGCTTAAGGTTTGGGGTTTAGGATTTAGGTTTCAATGTTTAGGGTTTAAGGTTTAGAGATTAGGGTTAGGGGTTTGGGATTAATGGTTTAGGTGGAAATGGAGTACACTAGGGTTATTAGCTACATTCGTGTCCACTATGAGTGGCCATATCATGATAACATGAAGATGTCATGTAAGAGTGATCGAATACCTATATGTAATATCATGTATGTGGCAGATGTAATGTATGAATGATTGTATCATTATTATATATATGTTATATGTTACATGTTAAAGGCCATTCATTTATGCATATTGATAGACCCATTAATTAAATTTCATTTTCTATGTTGAGAACAAGGTTGTTAAGAAGATTCCAAGGCAAAGATAGCAAACTCCAAGTATAATACATATCCAACTTTGTTGATTGAGTATAAACCTCTTATCAAGGTCAAATGTTATTATGTAAACACTATAGAATACCTAAAATTAAAGTGATTCAAAGAGTTTGACAATTAAACCAAGTCAATATCCTTTTAAGTAAGCAAATTATAACATCTGGACCTAAAGAATACAGTTTCCATTGAATTCTAATTCTTAAGAAATCAATAAAGGAAATTGGTTTCTTATCCTTAGAGATAGTCTCCAAACATATTAATAAATCTTTATAATAAGCATTTGATGAGCTTAGATTAATAACACCTTTTCAAGAACAAACACGCCTATACATAATATTATAGTAGTGCTTAGGACTTAGTCAACTTTTTGGGCACTTTGGTGGTCTAATTGGTATCTTGAGTTTGTGTAAAGACACCTATGAGTCTTGTATCATTGTCTTGATATTTTCATTGAGTTTTTGAATTGAATGAGTCCAAAAAACAAGGTAGTTATAGACCTCTTTGTATCAAGTCCTTAAAAGGTAGAATTTGGCCTAATAGGCCTATAAAAGGTAGAGTTGTTGTCATATGAGTTTTAAGTTCAAGTTATTCATGCACTAAGAAGATTGAGTCAATAATTAGTGAAACCCTCATATTATTGTTCAAAGAAGTGAAGATGTACATTTTAATGCTTTAGGAGTCAAAGAAGGGTTTTGCTTGAAGGTAGTTTACTATCTTAAGACTGAATACCATATTTTAAGTCATTGAAGGTGTGTTTTGATATAAATATAGAGGCTAAGAAGTCAAGGGATAATAATAAATAATAAGATCATTAGTATTTCAATACCAATACTCAAAAGACCTTTTGTGATAGACCAAGAGATAATCTATGGTTAGGAAGAGACCTAATTTCAAGAAAGTTTTTAAAGACCTTGAAGTAGACTAGGTTGAGTAAGTGGAACATTTAATTTGAAACCAGTAGGGAATAGTAAATATTAAGATATGGCTTGTGTATTTAGGTAGGGAATACTCCTTGTGATCAAGCCATGGCTCAGTTATTTAATTAGGTAGAGCATACTCAAGTAGATAAAGTAGATAGGGAATACTTAAGTAGGTAAAACAAACATTTAATCCTCAATGGAATCTAGATCTATTACATACGTAACATGATTTTTAACCTCATTTCTCATTCTATCTTCTGATCCTAAAATTGTAAAAACTAAGTATTGGCTAGAATGGAATTTGAAAAACTAACTTCTGAATGATAACTCTTACAGCTTTGTAATCAATTTTAGAAGATGTTGAGTGACCTTAATTTGTTATAAGTAGTAAAATAAATTTACTAAATATGTGTTTTCAAAACCAATACCTCTAATTGAAAAATATAAAAAAATTACATGGCTTTTAAAAGTCTAATTACAAAAAAAACACATGGCTTGTAAAGGGTGTACGCCATATGCAAAGGATACACACCCTTTGGAATGTAAAGGGCGTACGCCCTTTAGGGTTGAGACTGACCCTTCATGTATTTTGCATTGGTTTTTTTTAAAAAAAGCATATGCCTTTTACATAAAATGCTTTGTATTTTTCATTGTGTCACCTTTTTTGTCCCCCAACTTTGTGCATCTACCCTATAGTGTTATTCAATAATGTTAGAGAGATATATGTTTAGAGATGTATAAAATGTGCTATAATCCACAATAACTCAAAATTATGGTAAACTATTACTATTACTTCATGATTGCTCCCATTTATTCTTAGCATATTGGCTTTTAACACACACACACACACACACACACACATATATGGATTTTAACCTTATATATGGTTAAAGTCAAAGTCAAAGTGATTCACTAAGATTAGCATTTTAACTACACTAAGATTAAAATATAATGAGATTAAATGGAAGTTAACTACTTTTAAGATGATTTATGATTTATTAAATATTTTTATCTTCCATATTAACTTTAAATTTAGATTAGCTATACGTATAGTAGAGATATATATGTGGTTATATTAGATAGCATAAATATTAATCCATTATATATGTAAGTTAGATGTGGTATTAAAACTAATACAATATGAGAAGTAATAATCTGTAATAATATGATCTCTATAGACAAATAGCTTAGAGTTCTTTTCCCCTCATTTTACCATTTGAGATAACTATATGACAATGGGAAATTATGATTTATTTTTCTATTAACAAATAAAATCATAAAAGGATATCAACTGTATAAGTGAAAAGACTCTTATTATGAAGTTCAACAGAAAATAATGTGAAAGTAGTGGACAATCATGGACTTCATAACAACACATCACTGCTACATCTATAAATTAAATCCTAACTATAAAATAAGTAGTGCCTAGAGACAAGTATAACCAGTTATTTAGACAAAAGAATATGTTTTCATGAGATCTATGATTTTCTTATTTATGACTAGCTATTGAAAATAAGAATTGTGTACATGAAAATGATGGACTATGATATTTTTAATTGTCATAGAATGTAATATATATTTGAATCTATTTACAAAATTTAGAGGTATGCAGTCTAAATATAAATTATACCTGGTTGATATAATTTGTTCATGTATGCTTATTATTTATGGGATAAATGATATTATGGGGATTCATTCATACGTTGATGGATTAAATGTATGCATTTTGATTATTCCTCTATTTAACATGTTTTATGATTGTTAATAGGAAGTAATTTCTATGAATCTATTGGTTATATTTATGTATACCAAATCTTACATTGTTGGTATTGAGTAAGTAGTGATATGAACTTCACTAGCTTACTAGCAACACAATGCCAGATGAAGGTAATCCGATCAAGTGGTGTGTATGAATTTGACTGATATGAAAGATCAATAACTATGGAAAACTTTGGCCAAAGTAATATTAATTAGACATTGTCATTTCATATGTATGATTTACATATTTGTGTAACATCATGTTAGAATAGATTTCTTTATGGCACACTGCATGTTCTTAGAAATCATATAGCACACGAGTTCTAGATTATCTCTCTAGATTTTTGTACCATCACTATCTACTCATCTATGAAGAGAGAGACATTACCTGATGGGGGATTGTATGGGGAATCAATGGTATGTGCTTGGTGTGGAAAATTGATTGGATGATGCTCTTCCTCCTCACAATAGTACTTATTTGGAGATGACACTTAAGATTGCCATAGATACCGAGTTTGGGAAACTCGTGCTCTATGGAGCCTTGTATCTTATATCTTATGTATTCTATTGGATTTATTATTAATGAAACATTATCTCTAAAGAATGTAATTATTATTTTTTATTGACAATAGTGGTTATATTTTTGTACCAGTCGTGGATGGACATATGTAATTACTTTTTATATTTTGTTATGTTGTGTTTCATCTGATGATAATGATCAGTGATAGATAGATGTCGCATGCTTATTTTATAATTAAATTACCTAGAGTATTTTATCTAGATCAATAAAAAGATTAACATGTAATATAATGAAAGAATACATTGTTTAAAAAAAATCAGGTATTCCTAAGTGGATCCCAATTGAGATGTTACATATAATATTGAAGGGATTCATCATCATGTTATTTGAATTTGTGAAAATGTTTTAATGTAATTTTTGGCACCTTATGGATATTTAAATCCATGAATAATGCATCCTATAATTATGAAAAATTAGTTAAGAACATTTTGCTAGGCTATAAAACCAATTATGAGTTTCATCAGAAATGCTCATATGGAATAGTTTTAGCAATAGTTTGTCATATTTTACCCATTGACCAAAAGAGTGTACATAGTTAATCATTTGGTCAAATGCATCCTTATGATTCAAAAAGAAAGGTAAATATGGTAGTTCAAAATATTGTGGATAAGGATATTCAAGTATACATTGTGCAAGAGGTTATTTATTGAATGAGGTAACATTTGTATTAGTATTATGGAAATGTAATATTTCAAATCAGAATATTTTACATTAATTTGGTTTTCTCAAAAATCCTATTTTTTTTATAAATATAAATGTTGCATTTAAAATAATAAATTAAATAAAATATAAGTCCACAAGGGGCTTTGACCTTGGGCTATTATAATCATAAGGGTTCTCATCCTTGAGAATGCTTGTATAGCATGATGCTTATATGAAATTAGATGATTGAATACATAATTGAATGATTGTAATACTTATGCATCTCTTCTCCCTTATATAGCGTTTAAAACTTGTCACGAAGGAGGCATCCCATCTAAGATTTACCCCTTCACCAAAATATGTGACCATTAACATTTTCATCAACATTTTTATCGATAATTCCATTAACATTTTCATCAATAATTCCATTAACATTTCCATTCACTTCCAATAATAATTATGTTTGACACTTCCAACAACAATTTCATTTGACATTTCCATTCATATCCATTTAATGACCACTGTATTCAATGGTAGCACTGTTCCTTGGCCATAATTTCTTCATGTGAAATGGCATCACCTATCCTTGAATTCAACGGTCTCCTTCTTAAGGATAGTACAGACCTCCCTGCCTCAAATTGCTTGTCCTCAAGCAATTGAAAATTGGAATGTTTAAGAAGAAAGGATCCTCCCCATGTTATATCTTTTATTGATAATCCATAAGTATAAGGATCATATGAACTCCATATGAGAAAATATCGTATGAAAACCTCAGTCTCATTGGGAACCACCAAAATAATAGAAAATTTTGTATATGTTTTCCATGAGACAATTTTACAAAGAACCAAAACTTTGAAATCTTTAGGTTTCTTGTTTTTAATCAAAAGTGAAGGATAGCAAAAAATATATGAATAGCTCTTGTCAATAAAGAGTTGGATGCAAACATTTTCAGCATACATGTACTTTATCTTATGCAAACCCTTTAAGCCATTCCTTATGATAGAATACCAAGTACATGTAGAATTTCCATGGAATGAAAACATAGATCCTTCTATGGCCTGGCATTGATCCACTATTTTATCTTATTCAAAATCATAGAAAAGTATAAATGTATAAAGAAATTTTTGCACATTCACAAGCACATATATTATATTTTTAGAGTCTTTTATAGATAACTCAGCTTCATTAAAATTATCAAACTGATAATCCTTTTGCAACCATGATATACTAGACTTCACAACTAATTTAATTTCATTGAAATACGATTACATCTCTAAATTTGGGGGAAATGAATCTATTCTCTCTGGTAAATATATTGAGCTATGCTTAGAATATTTAGTTTTGAAATGAAATACCACATGACTATGATAGATTGTAGGGGAACACCAAACACAATTTCCTAGATGCTCATTATAAAATGGCTTGTGAACAATATACCAAACAAGGTTTATCATAGCATGTGCTCTCATGGAAAATAGATCTAGTTGGAAAATAATCTAAATAGAAGTATTCATATAAAACTTGTCCTTAATAAATGTGTTCTCTACTTTCTAAGCTCTATGCATAAGATCTAGATTTTGATAACCAAACATAACTTGTGCAAGTAATGTTGATACAAATGTATCTTCAAATGAATCTATAATTTTATCAACATTTGCCTCTAATAGTTTACCATGGAAAAGATTGATGATATTTATGAACCTAAAAAAATATGAGAGAAATGTTGTCATGTCTGAAATAAATAATGAAAGGAGGTAGGAAAATTGGTTATCAATGTTGGGTAGTTTTCTAAAATATTGTGAGTGCATTTTAGATTCCATAATAGCATTTTTATGACTCCTTTATATGTTCTCTCTTCCAAAATCAGAACTTCCCTCTGTGGTCTAAAATGTTTTGACAAATTTAAATGCTAAGAGCAATAGATTTTTTCTCAAACCATATACCTTGATTTTAGAAATGCAGGTTTTAGATGCACAAATTCTACTATTTAACGGAGCCACATTTGTTTGATATGAAATCTCTTGAAGAACATCCAAGAATAGTGAAGCATACATTTCTCATAGTATGTTGGACTTTACTAGTGAAAACCCTAATATATTATCATAGTTTATGATGAAGTATTTCTCTGTATTAGGAATATTATTTACTTAGTGATGCCACACTTTGATCGGATGATCATCTACTACCTATTTTTGAATTTTTAGGTTTTGTTTGAAATTCTTCATGCTAATTAATTTTTTTATACAATAATACTCTAGAATTTAATTATGTTGAAATGGTAGATGTAAAGTGGAGTCTCTCAACATGGGCCTTTTCCTTTCCAATAAAATAGAAAATAGAATGTTTTCAACAATGTCAAGACCACAAAACCATGGTTGATGTTGGACATTTGACAATTCATAGGGCAATGATCGGGTCACTATGTCAACTTGTATATTTTGTGATTTTAAGAAATTTAAACTTTCTAATATCAAGTTTGGATCCAATGTTTTGAATACAAACTGCCCATGAAGAATGTCTTCTTCCCCATACACTAATGAAGTTTTAACCATTTTAGATGCAAAGCCAAGTTCAAATTGTTGAGACTCATGATATTGTAACTCTAGGAAAATGAAATTTGAATTATGGATAACTTCAAGCTCCTTAAAAATTCATGCTTGAGGACCTACATCCTTTAATAGATATATGTATGGATACATAACCCTTATATTTAAAATGAACAAATTTGGACTTTTTCATTCAGTTATTAGATTCACCACATCTTTGGCATGCCATTCATCAACATCCTTTAATATCCCATCATCATAGTTTATTTATTCCAAGGCATCAAGGTTATCCAATGGATGTTTTTTCCATATTCTATCAATTATTTTGTTTGGATCTCCATCTTGTTTATTTTTAAGACCGTAGCCCATGATACCTTATTGATAGTGTGCATTAATTAGATAATCAATTGGTTTATTAGACTTAAAACCTGTGTTTGAGTAATAATCCTTGAGACCTCTCTCTTGCACACATTGAAGGTTATCTTCACTTTGATGTAGATAACACATCAACATCATCATTAGTGTTTTGGATAGATAACTCATGTGCATCTCTAATATCCAAAGTTTTTATGTCATTATTCCTAATGGACAAGTCTCCATAAATATCAACTTCTTCTTGGATAGATATGTTTGGGCATTCCCTTAGTTCAACGTTGGACACCTCATTCATTTTTTCCTAGATAGGGAAGTTAGTCTTGGAATTTATCATCTTCCTTTCTTCTGGGACCTCTTAAAAATTGGATTTCTCATCATATTCAGTACTACCATAACTATGATTCACCAACTAATCTTCCTCATAGTGCTTGTTTCCATTCCATGACTCTTTTAAATACAAATAGTCTAAAAAAGAGATTTATTTTTTAATATCTAATGAAAGGGCATTGTATGACTAGAAACTATCCATAATTTCCTTATGTAGTGACCCCATGGTTCACAGGTTGGCAAGAAAAACAACTCTAATACCATTGTAATATTCCAAATTGGAATATTTTACATTAATTTGGTTTTCTCATAAATCTTATTATTTTATAAATATAAATATTGCATTTAAAATAATAAATTTAATAAAATATAATTCCACAAGGGGTTTCATCCTTGGGATAATATAATCATAAGGGTTGTTGTCCTTGAGAATGGTTCTATAGCATGATGCTTATACGAAATTAGATGATTGAATACATAATTGAATGCTTTTAATACTTCCAAATCTCTTCTCCCTTATATATCCTTTAAAAATCTCACAAAGGAGGCATCCCATCCAAGATATACCTCTTCACCAAAAGATGTGACCATTGACATTTTTGTCGACAATTTCATTAACATTTCCATCGATAATTTTGTTAACATTTCCATCAACATTTCTATTCACTTCCAGCAACAATTTCATTTTACACTTCCAACAATAATTTCATTTAACATTTTTGTTTGTATCCATTTAATGACTATTATATTAAATGGTAGTGTTGCTCCTTGATAATTATTTCTTTATGTAAAATGGTAGCACCTCTCCTTGAATTCATCAGTCTCCTTCTTAGGGATATTACAAGAAATCCATTTGCATTTGAAGTATAGAAACCTATTTTTGAATATCCCCAATAGTTTTCATTGTAAAAATGATATATTCCATGTGAATGGTGGTGTTTTTCATAAATATTAACATTGGTTTTAATCCACCACCTTTCTTGAATCTAGGCATATGAGTATCATTAACCACATGGTTAACAAGTTCAAGTTCATGATCACTGAATTTAGGATATTTTGGTAGTGGTATTGGATCTATGAATTTTTGTACTTTTGGTATTCATTTGAATATCTTGGAACATTGAAATAACTTGATTCATTCAACTTTGGTAAGGATATAAAAATTGGAGCTTGAGGAATCTTTGGTAAAGGCACTTCTTTTGGTATAGTAGAAACTTTTGGTCTACATGCATCTTTTGGAAGATAAATACCTTTAATTTAGATGACTTGATTGATATTGGTGATAGTGCCATATTTGAAACACTAGGAGTATTTTACAATTTAGGTTTGTTATGTTTTCCTCTTCTTGATGGCTTAATTTTACTTGGTAAAAATGCCATGATGTTTTGGTTAACCTTTCCAAATATTTCAATATTAAATAAAAGTAGGAAAAAGTCATCACCCTTGATAAGGGGGATATTGTTTGGAAATTTTGGGATATGATGGGTTTTGATCAATGAACTTGAAGGATCATCCCCTTTATGGCTAGTTTGTAAATCCTCCATGATATCCGTGTGGAGTTGGCAAAATTTGTCATGACAAAATGAAGGAACACTTTTTCCATGTGAAACCAATTTTTGTGTAGAAGGTAAAGGCAAAGATTATTTATTTTCCTTAAGATGGATAAAATCATTTTTTGAAATGGTGGGAGCATGGACTTGATTAGAGGGATAAAAATTATCACCATTCAAAGCTTTGATATTATACACTTTAGCACTTGGAGGAATGCAATACTAATCAATTTCAATTCCTTCCTTGAGAGAGAGAGAGAGAGAGAGTTGGAGATTTTTATAATCATAATCATTAAATCAATCGATATCATCTATGATGAGAGAAATAAAGAACACAAGGATTAGGAAAAGGTAGGCAATAAGCATTTGAAAGAAAATGCTTATGAAATGATGGTGTTTAGAGATTGGGCTCACCAAATGTTTAACCCTAAATTATATATGGATCCTACTATGGTTAGATAGGATTAATAATATAGAAATGAATAAGTACAAGGGTGATAAATATATCTATATCATGCCAATTAATTTTAAAACTCAGATAGAACATCTACTAAATTTATTATAGTGAGATATGTTAAAAATGGAAAGTACATATATGTTGGATATTAAAATGACAAAGGAAATAAGATACTTAGTTGGTTCTAATGCTAATACAGATATAGATCTAGAATAGGTAGAAAGTATACTGGAAGAGTATTCTAGAACAATCACCAAATCCTAGATTAAGTGCATCTGTAGTTGTAGACACATCAGTTTGGGATAATTACGTCGATGCTAGTGTCTAGATCGGAGGTAGGTATCTAGAATAGAATAATGGATGAAATAAAATATGACCATCTGGATGATTCTAGACTCATCATTGCCTTAACTCTGGTATATTCATATGTAGGTCCTGGACTATCACTCATTATCAAATGATAAAACCCTAGTTATTCATCTTTATAGCGGTTGTGGGAAAAATGGGTTAGTAGGCACATAGTATCAAATTACCCCAAAGATCTCTCTATCAATAATCACCACCTATATATCCAATACTCTAAAGAGGGCATCATACTTATGTAGTTATCCTCTTATGTGGTCTTGTGTGTGAATCATGTGATGTGTGATAAGTAAGTACAATAGTGACCTATCTTGTAACTTGGAAAATATAGATCTTGGGCCACTCCTTCAGTATTTCAAACCTATAGGTGTGTTGTCCCTATGATTGATATAGAAATATGGGAAAATAGAGAATATTTTTCTTAATTCAATTCTCTTTGGTATGAATCTAGGTTTGTTTTAGGTGAGGAATGAATGAGGAGTAATCATGCATATATACCAATCCTATCGATAGAATATCTCATCTAATATCACTTAGGTTGACCATTAGGATACATTTCATTTGAAAATTGCATGACTTTAAAGCACTAGACATTTGCGTTAGAATAAGAAACCTACATCAACATAAGTGTTTGTCTAGGATGTAAGTGTCCAGGGAGTAGGAAAATAGTTACATGTTCAAAACTTGTAGAGGCATAAGATAAGAAAATTTTAAGCATTTTGGACAAGATAGAAGGCCTGGATCATCAACATAAGACCGATCAAACCAAGATAAAGGCGAAGGGGCATAAGAGATCAATTGAGAGACTTACGAAAGAAGGAAAGGTCTGGAACTGAGAGGAATAACCAAGGTCTAATTTCATCAAGTGTATAAGACTAAGGTGTTATATAGTTCATAAATATCATCTATAGTGGGTAAGTGGCATGATAGTGGCTGGTGGTAGTGGCAGTGACTTTGGTAGTATAGAGGTGGATCTTTGAGGTGGTCTCCTTTTCTTGGGGGTGGTGTATTGGTTTTGTATTTTATTGTGTTCTTAGGGTGGTGGTAACTAGTTTTTTAGGGATGGGTCTCTTAAGGTGTAGGTTTTTTTACCTTTTTTTTATAGGGTCAACTTTCCAAGTTGGTTGTTTTTTATTAATCTTTTGTACTTGGTTTTTTGAGGACTCAACCCTTCTTTTGTTCTATTGCAATGGTTATCAGATTTATTCATAGATTTATGTAATCTCATTTGATTTTAATGAAGGGTTAGGGACCCATCAACCCTTATTTACCGATATAAAAAGTGAAACTATGTTAATTAGAGTTTTTTTTAATGCAAAGATATAAAAATTGCTTGTATTTATATCATACAAGATTTTTTTTCTCAATCAAATATATATATATATATATATATATATATATATATATATATATATATATATATATATATATATATATATGATTTTACTTGAATTATATATTTTTATTTTTTGGAGTGTAGGGGGAATAGTTGCCTTTTGTTTTTAACTAAGTTATTTATTTTTGTTCCTTGTGCTTATTGTCTCAAATAAACTTTAGAATTAAAGTCAAAACACACATTAGTTAAAGGAAGACAGAATGAAAAATAAGCAAAAAAACATGTATATCACATTTCAAAATAGAAAAAGAATACAAATTTAACTTATGAAATATTGTGTGTGTGTGTGTGTGCGCACGCGCACATGTGCGTGCATGTGCATGTGTGTGTGTGTGTGTGTGTGTGTGTGTGTGTGTGTGTGTGTGTGTGTGTGTGTGTGTGTGTGTGTGTGTGTGTGTGTGTGTGTGTGTGTGTGTGTGTGTGTGACTTTAAAAACAAGACAAAAAAATAAAAAAATAAATATATTTATTAAAATCTTATCAATAAGGGTTGAGAATGTCTTCACTATTGCCCCATGGCTCAACCTTATATAAGAAAAATATTCCAATACAATGTTGTTAGAATAAAAAAAACAATAAATCTTAAAAATAACAAGAGTATAAAAATATTATGATCCATGCAACCAACCCTTTGTATCAAACTTATTTTCCCTTTGCCTTATTCAAACGACCATTGTTGTGACTCAATATTCTATTCAAAATAATAATCTCAAATTATCACCTATTCAAATGTCCATTGAATTTAATGCTTGGATAGATAACCACAAATTTATTTAAACTCTTACAAAATACTCTACAACATTATTATTGTGACTCAATATTCTATTCAAAATAATAATCTCAAATTGTCACTTATCCAATGTCCATTTAATTTAGTGCTTGGATAGATAACCACAACTTTCTTTAAACTCTTACAAAATACTCTACAAATTTAATGTTGTGTGTAAATTATATGGAGTATAAACCAAAGAGTCCAAATCACACCTCTTTAATGTAGATAATATCATAGTGTATCCTTGGTGGGGGGAGAGGATGATGGGAAGGGCATGTTTGACTTATAAATATTTCATTTTTTGTAGTTCCTCTCATTGGAGATAATCTCAACCTTATCCAAGCAAATGTGGAGCTTAAACTTCTTGAAGTTGTCAACTAGAGTTGATTTGTCCTAATGTCAATACTATGTTCCTCAACTCTAGCTTTAGCAGTCTTCATGATCTCCCCAACATATATTGTGTCATAACCACCATAACTAATGTAATACACTCCACTGTGCAACCAAGGATCCACTTTATCTTTAGTTGAACCAAGAAATATTTTGAAAGTTTTTTTTGGAATCAACACTAAACCTTGTTATGTTTTCTTAGGATTCTTGCAAGCTTGTTTGAAACTCCTTCAAGGTAGGGTAACTAGAATATTTTTGTGCCAAAAATTATCTAGGTTGTTGCATCCTTCCAATAATGATGTCTTCTCATTTATTTTATGCCTTATGATATCAAGGGCCCCTTCTAGACGAATTCTTGTAAGGGAGACTACATCAAAACTTACAAAGATATCCCCTTCCTCTAGTTTCTCTGTCCATTATGAATTATACGAAGTGTTTTTGAGTCCATGATGAATTATAAAAAGTGTTTTGAGTCTTAGATGAAAGAAGGGGAATTACCAAGTGATTGTGTTTTTTGGTTGAAAAGGTTGCCAACTCATAATTGTGAAAGTCTTTTGAATCCACTATAGTTCTCTTGTGACTTTAAATTTGTAGATTTTTGGAAGACTAATATCAGGGTGACCTATTTTTATTTTTATTTTTTTCGAGTTGAGTTTCCTCTTGGAATCTACATATAAGAAATATTTTATTTTATTTTTTATTTGAGCTTCCTCTTAGAATATGCATCCAAGAAAGATTTTAAAATAACATTATAAACTTTTTGCATGGCCTCATCTATCAGGTTGCTTGTTAATACCTTATATTTTTCTTTGTTTTATAAATTTTATTCCTATTCTGATATAATAAACCATATTCATGACCAATTTAGTGTTGCCTTTATCCCCTTTGGTGACCTTTTCTAATATAACCAACCATATTCATGACCATTATAGTGTTGTTTCTATCCACTTTGGTGATATATAACAAAGGTTGCTTTAAAGCTCATTTAATATTATGCAATTCAATTTTAATGTTGTCAATCAACTAATCCCAATATAGTCCAAGAAGGGTCACAAAAATAAGTACATGTATATATTATCACAAAACTTGTCATCTATATAAGTGAATGCTCAAAATCTTATACTAATAACACACATTTAATGCTAAGGGAAAACTGTATAGATTCATTTGAGGTTTTTTTTCTAAGTTTTTTATTATTGGATTTTTAAATTTTTAACCATTGTCAAATGAATTTTCATTCCTAAACATCATTTTAAAGGAATTTTGAAATGCAAATTAGATGTTTAATGTGTGAAAATTGGATATAAAAAGAAAAAAATGTTCTATCCTAAAATTGAAACCATAAATGTTGTCCAAATATTTATAATTTTTATTAAATAAATAACCATATTATTCCAATAGGACACTTTATCAAGGCTTCATCATAATTTTCTTGGAGAAAAGCAAAACATCCAACAATAATTATACTATGAAAATAATAATAGGTAGGACATTATTTAACATTAATGTAAGCAATGATAATAAATAATTCTATGAATATTGTTTCCCAAACTCTAAGTACAAGTTGTAACATATTAACATAACATGCATAAGATAAAAATGCACGTTGTCATTTTTCACCACTTTGCAATAACATGCATATATTAAACTTAGGTGTGATCGAATACTCAAGGAGGGACCATTTCCTTTCAAATTTATGGCCATCATCAATCAATTTTTAATCCTCAATAGCATTTTAAAAGGATGTTGAAGTGTCAAAGTTGGATATATAAAGCCAAACTATTCATTCTACTAAAACTAAAACCATAAATAATGTCTGAATTACTTGGAAATTTTCTAAATAAAGAAAAAATTAGTCAATTGAGTCACTTTATCAAGGTCTCATCAAAATTTTATAAGAAAGAAAAGGAAAGTCCTTTTTTTATTAAAGTCCACAATGCCAAGCACCTTTCTTATGTTCTGAGGCACCCTTATTGTGATTCAAATATGAAGCATACATACCTTATCCCCTACATGATTTGAACTTGTGACCTCCCTTTCAAGAGCACAAGTTCTTCACTATTAGGCCAAATCTAAATCTACCTTTCTTATGGTTTGAGGCACCTAACTGTGCTTCAAATATGAGGCATACATACCTTACCCCCTACATGATTTGAACTTGTGACCTCCCTTTCAAGAGCACAAGATATTTACTATTAGGCCAACTCTGAATCTATAAATAATAATACAATAGGTTGGATGTTATTTAATATTAATGCAAGCATTGATAATATATAGTTTCATCAATAGTTTTTCCCAAACTCTAAATCCAAGTCATACATATTAATATAATGCACATAATGCTACATGATATGTTTTGCCCAACCCAAAACTAATATCAAAATCAAACTGATAGCTAACCACATAAGGGTAAATCAAATTTTTATAGTTAATGTTATAGTGCTCTCGTTTGACATATGGAGGATAAGCGCTAGATCTTTTTGGATGCCAAACACTCAACCAATGAGAGAGAAAACAAATTGCCTCAAACTTGGGGGAGTCACTTGATCTATCAATCAAGATCATATACACCATAACATCACATTAAAAACCTCTCCTATATAAAGGGAGTACCTCCCTCTCCTCGCGCTCCTTGATCTAACAATCAAGACCCAAAATCCTAGCATATCCCCTCTCCCTCTTTCCCTCCCCTCCCTCTCTCAGTGAAATAGTTTGCTATCACTCTCCCTCCCCTTATTTCATTAGGATAGTGCCTAAAGGCTCTTTATTTTTAAAGTGCATAAATGTTATGAATATCATTGAGACCTAATATCAATTGAGGTTCTAATCATCCCTATATCTCATACGAGTAGTAAATAGGATAATCGATGTCTATCCTTTGTCTATCCCTTATGATTGGGTAATTGACCCAACACTTTCATCCCATATAACTAGTAACGCAAAGGTTATTAAAATAGAGGTATCCAAGATAGATCCCTATTCAATAAGCTAGGTGTGCCCTAATTCCCAAGAGCGTCAAGGAATGTAAATGGCATAACAAGTTTTATTTTTGCATTAAAATAAAAAACATAATACAAACCCTTATTTATGTATACATAGTACTTCAAAAAAAACTTATAATAAAAAAAGTCAGTCTTGACTTCAGAGTCTTAAAAGTAATTCTAAAACCATTAGCATAATGTTTCTAACACATATACTAAAAAATAAATGCAAAATCAAACTACCTGATAAAAGCATATGCCAAGGGGTTGCATGATTGGGGCATTTTAATGGAGAAATAAAAAATCTTTGATTATATAATATACAATAAAAATACAATGTGTCCATCATTTCTAGTGCATTCTCAATAAAATTTGTGAATTGTGGCAAGCACATTCCTCTTTTTGACTTTGCATTACATGATATCATCTATTATTATCAATATCTCTTGATCATATTAATTACAAGCATGAGTTTTTTTAATCTATATCTACATAAATTTTCTTTGGTAATCTAATGAGCAAGAATCATCAGAAGTTGACATCCTCGTGAGGTTCATTCTTGTGTGCTACATCACCTGTGAATGCATATCTTGCTTAAATATTTTGGATCTTAAGTGTGTTATATATTAGATATTTGATAGTCTTCATAAGCAAACTATTGTTCATCAATTCTTAATTTTTCTTCCTACTTGACTTTCCTAAGTGACAACTCATCTTTGAAGTTGTCTCTAGATTCATAGGGCAAAATGGTGCCATCCCTAATTTCATCTGAATTTGAACAGTTTTGTAGAGTTTTCTTTCCTTAAATATACAGCATAAGATCTTTGACCTGTAATCAAAAACACCAAATGGTTAAGAGCATAATCTAGTGGATTGGAAATTTTCAAATGGATGACCATGTTAAGAATTTACTTATTCATCCAAATCTAAAATTTTTCATCTCATGCTTTCATGGCCATTTCATCCATACAAAATAAGAATGTGCATTTGAATTAAGATAATTTTGAAGATGTAGATAAGATAAAAAAAAAATGTTTTATGTAGTGTCTATTTGATAAGATATTCTTTAGGACCATAGGGTGTACCTCTTTTCAAGCTTTGTAACTTTTTTATTCCATAGTTCCTGGTTTGTTGTCAAGTTCTTGTTCACCTACATGCAAAATCCAATAAAATGAGTATCTTGTCATACCAATAAAATGGAAACAAAATACTCTAGAAAATAAAATTTTATCCTTCCATTTAGCATCTTGTATTCCTAGACTAACAGAAGATAAGTTGTAACAAATTAATCCTATACCTCACTAAGAAAGTTGTTCTCCTTGGTGCACTTTTCAAGCTTGGCTTGCAATTTTTATACTTTTGTATTTGTAGCCTTATCTATCCCTTCATAAATGGTGACATCCCTTTGTTGCTTGGCCTCCATAAGTAATGAATCATAATAATAACAAATAAATAGCAAAAGTTGTCAATTGTGAATTCCAAATTGTATATTGCACACTAACACTTGAATTCCTAGGGAACTTGAATTAATAATAAGAGTAATAAAAATGATAACCAAGTGTTAATAATTTTTTTAGCCTCCATCTTAGTGTCGCATGGCTATTGCATGTGCTCCATTTATTGAGCATCAAGATTTTTGAATGACAGCTTGGTAATTCAAAAGAAATATTATTTTAGGCCTCGATGAATTATACTTGACATTTATTCTCTAAATGGATTGTCAAAATGTTATTGTATTAGTCAGTTTTCAAAAGAAATATTATCATAGGCCTAGGTGCATTATACCTGACATTTATTCTCTAACAAGCTAGTCAAAAGCTTATTGTATTAATCAATGGTCTATTTCCATAAACACAAGACTATGTCAATACAAATTACTTCCCAAAAAGCAAGACTGACCCCAAAAAGGGTGAAGAGCACCAAGTCCTTGAGAGAGGAATGAAAAGTAGTTTTGAGGATAATTTAGAAGTTGTTTTAAGTGGTTATATGCCATCAATCCAGAGTATTTTCAATTCTAAACTAGAACTTGTACTACAATTGAGAGTAGATTCCAATTGTGGGTATTTGGAATGCATAAACACCCTTAAATTCTGAATTATTCACCAAGTCATTGGGCCATGTAGTATCTCTAATTTCAACAACAATAAATTTAGTGTTTAGTTCCCAATATCGAAACAATTGCAACAGTTGATATACATTTTGAGTACAAGTAGTCTATATAAAATAGGAAACACAAAAAAATTTATAAGAAATCAAACAACTCTCTATCAATATCTCCTCCAATAAATCTATCTAAATTTATAAGAGCAACTTCTGTAGATACATACCAAATATGACTACATATTGAAACAACTCTAATGAACAAGTTCTTGCCACTAATTCATGTACATGGCTCATTGTTTAACTTCATTTGACATTAATCTATGATGATCTCTCCCTTTCTATTTAACTTACAAATGATAGAAATATTAGATAAAAAATCACAACTTCTCCATCTATTACATAAATAAAGCATAAAATCTACAAGCTCCAACATTAGATCTACAAAGCCCCAACTTGAATCCTTAAAAATCCCCTCAACCACACATATCAAAGAGAGTTATTTGTAAATAGAGGAAATAAACCTGGGAGAATAAATTATTATTAATTATCTACAAAATAGATGAAGGGTGCTAGCCAGATTACAAGGTTCTAAGATTGGTTTTAAAAATAGTGGCATCTTTGGTTTTGTAGAAGAATGGAAGCTTCAACATTTTAGGTTTTATACAAGATTAAGATCTTCCTTTATTATATTTGGCTCTATAAATAGTTCCTCTTATCCATAATATGTGCACGTGCCACCACAGACATTAAGGGTAAAGGAAATTATTTAAAGGTAATTCCCTCTTGGCCAAAATTTAGGTTATGTAATTAAGCTCATCAATGCACGTTGCACACATCTACCACACTATCTACCAATATACACACATAATAATTTATCTTGCCGCTAGAAAATAATAATTTAAATGTAACATGGTTATAATGGTTATAGTTATAATTTTTTTACACAAAAAATCACTCTTTCATACATAATGATAACTGTGCTTTGTAGAAAATATGGATAACGAGACAAACATCCACAAACAAACAAAAAATATATATATAAAAATCAAACAAAGTGAAAAAATTTAGATAGAGAAGATAGAGATTAAGGTTCAGAAGCAAATGAAGGAGATAATGTTAGATATCAATGTGGAAATAGAGCAATGACAGTTTTATGTAACACACATATCTTTTGGAGAATAAATCAAAAAAAAATTGTCACTTGGTACCTGCAATGTCATTTTGGAAAACTCCATAACATTATCATTTTAACTTGAAATCATCTTATTTTAAGGTATAATGTTTACTCCAATCAAAATTTAGATGGGGTTTCCAAATTTTCTTAACAAATGAAGCAACGAAATAATGGAAACCACAAAAACTTTGATTTAATGAAAAGTTATTACCTTTGGATCAGCCAAACAATATATGGTTTAGCCAAGGAATGACCCTAAGGCCCATATAGGGTTTGGAAAAATGGCCATGTGCACTGCCCTAGGCATTAGGTCTCTGATTTTTGCACCCATGCATAGGGAAGCATCTTCTTTCCCTTCAATATATTTGCATGGAATCCACATGAACTCATGCAAATCCTCTATGCAATAACATTCCCAGACATTTAAACCCATTCATGGGGAGGGATATTGAAGAAATGACCCTTCCCACTAGATTTTTAATATCCATACTCTTCAATGACTTGCTTAGGGAATAGGCTTTGTCAAAGCTTCTACTTCCCAAGCTTTGTCTTGGTCTTGGTCTTGGTCTTGGGAATAGATTATTAGTAGCATGGAAAATTAGGATACTAAAACAAGATTTAGGCAAATAGAGTAAATATCATGGCCTAACAAAGACAAATTTTATGGCCTAACAAAGACAAATTTTACTACATCGAGTTAGGAATTTACTGACAAAAACAAGTTCATTCCCATCTATAGACTATGTGGAGCATTTGCAATACAATCTATAGAAGGTTCTCCCTCTTAAACTATAACCCTATCTACCAAATAGGTGGCCATGTTAAAATCATGCTTAATGACACACTTTATAACCTTTGCTACAAAAATACGCTGCTCAAAATCCAAGTATGCACTTGGCTTGTCAATAAGATAAATGTCTACAGGCTCCAAAATGACAAAAAAAATTTGTAAAGAAATAGTAATCAAAACCCACAAGTTTATAATGATAATAAGCTATTAACTGATTCTGTTAATGTACTAATAAAAGACATTTGAGAAATGCATTAAAAAATTCATTAGTAACCATATATAAAAAAATCAGGCAACCTAGATTGTGCACTGATATGTATCAACCAAAAGACATAAAACAGCCATCATTTTTTAGTGATTATATATTTGTGGGCATCTCCCAACATCTTTAAAACATTTTTATTTATGACACATATAGGAATATAGAAGTTTCAAAAACATATATTTTCAAATGAATTTCAAGATAGAATCTATAATTCAAGAGATATTTTCAATTGAATTTCAAGATAGAATCAGGCTTCCCTTGTGACATGAGGCAGGGCACAGATTCTAAAGAACATCCCATGTGAAATGAGTGTAGTCAGGATAAGCATTTTGTATAAGATTTTGTGTCTCATGCAAATAATTTATAAAAATCGTATATGCAACATTCCACTTTCATTGTGAGATGCAGATAAGTTACAATCCTTTTGTCAGATCTTACTTTGAAAATTGCTTATAATATTGTTGAAACACTAGATTCCATATCCCTCCACCTCCTTCTCTGCACCCTCTTCCAAAATCTTGTTTAATGTACAATAGTTTATTTCCACTATTCCAATGCCCTATAACTATATAACACATAATCACAATGAATGTCTCCCCTGTCATGATAATAACACTAATAATTAATCATGACTGCTCCAAGGAAACCCAAACCGTACCAAAAAAATGACAGTTATGTGCCTCGATTGAAGTGAACATTGTAATAACATGCATTTTTTTGGTCCCATGCAAATAATTTATATAGATCATATATGTAACGTTCCACTTTCATTGTGAGATGTAGAAAAGTTACAAGCCTTTTGTCAGAACTTACTTTGAAAATTGCTTATAATATTGTTGAAACGTTGGATTCGATATCCCTCCTCCACCTCCTTCTCTACACCCTCTTCCAAAATCATGTGTAATGTGCAATAGTTTCCTTCCACTATTTCACTTCCCCATAACTATATAACACATAAACATGATGAATGTCACCCCTATCATGATAATGACATTGATAATTAATCATGACTACTCCAAGGAAACCCAAACTATACCAAAAAATGATAGTTATGTGTTTCGATTGAAGTGAACATTGTAATAACATGCATTTTTTTGTGACCTTTTCTAATATATCCAACCATATTCATGACCATTATAGTATTTATTTTATCTAATCTATGGATATGTAGTAAAAGGTTATTTTAAATCTCATTTAATATCATCCACTTGATTGTTAATGTTGTTAATCAACCAATCTCAATATAATCCAAGAAAAAATGGCCACACAAATAATTACATGTATAGATTATCACCATCTTTGTTTAGTCCCTATCCAAACTTGTCATTAGCATAAACGAAGGCTCAAAAGCTTATACTAATAGCACACATTTAATGCTAAGGGAAAAATGTATGGGACAATTATATAGATTCATTTGGGTTTTTTTTTTCCAAACTTTTTTTTAATTGGCCTTTCAGATTTATAATCATCGTCTGACCGATTTTCATTCATAAACATCATATTAAAGGGATTTTGAAATACAGATTAGATGTTTACTGTGTGAAAATTGGATATAAAAAGAAAAAGTGTTCTCTTAAATTTGAAACCACAAATGTTGTCCAAATCTTTAGAATTTTTATTAAATAAAAAACCATATTATTTCATTGGGAAACTTTATCAAGTTTTCATCAAAATTTTCTTGGAGAAGAGTAAAGCATCCAACAATAACTATACTATGAAAATAACACTACGTTGGTATTTTATTTAACAATAATACAAGCAATGATAACAAATAATTCCATGAATATTTTTTCCCAAACTCTAAATACAAGTTGTAACATATTAACGTAACATGCATAAGATAAAAATGTGTGTTTCCATTTTTCACCACTTTGCAATAACATGCATATATTAACCTTAGGAGTGCTCAAACCGTCAAGGAGGGACCATTTCCTTTCAGATTTATGGCCATCAACAACCAATTTTCAGTCCTCAATAGCATTATAAAGAGATGTTAAAGTGTCAAAGTTGGATATATAAAGGCAAAATATTCATTAATTTAAAAGTGAAACCACAAATAATGTTCAAATCACTAGGAAATTTTATAAATAAAGAAAAAAATCAGTCCCTTGAGTCACTTTGTTAAGGTCTCATTATAGGAAAGGAAAGGAAAGTCCTTTTTTAATAAAGTCAACAATGCCAAGCAACTTTATTATGGTATGAAGCACCTAATTGTGCTTCAAATATGAGGCATACATACCTTATTCCCTACATGATTTGAACTTGTGACCTCCCTTTCAAGAGCACAAGTTCTTCACCATTAGGCCAACTCTAAAACTATAAACAATAATACAATATGTTGGATGTTATTTAACAATAATACAAGTATTGATAACAAATAATTTCATCAATAGCTTTTCCCAAACTCTAAATCTAAATCATACATATTAATATAATGCACATAACACTATGTGAGCTCTTTTTCCCAAACCAAAACTAATAGCAAAAGTAAACTGATAGCTAACCACACAAGAGCAAATCGACTATGTATAGTTTATTTTATAGTGCTCTCATCTAACATCAAGGGGATAAGCACTAGATCTTTGTGAATGTCAAACACTCAACCAATAAGAGAGTGATAACAAATTGCCTCAACTTGGGGGAGTCATTTGATCTATCGATCAAATGCATATATACCATAACATCATGCTAAAAACCTGTACTATATAGAGGGAGTGCCTCCCTCTGCTCACCCTCCTTGATCTAATGATCAAGAGCTCGAAGCCTAGCTTAGCCCCTTTCCTTCTACCCCTCCCCTCCATCTCTCAATCAAATAGTTTTCTATCACTCTCCCTCCCCCTCTTTCATTAGGAGAGTGCCTAAAGGCCCTTTGTTGTTCAAGTGTATAAATGTCCTAAATATTGTTGAGCCCTAACATCATTTCAGGTCCTAATCATCCCTCTATCTCATATTCCTAGTAAACAGAAAAATTGATGTCTATCCTTTGTCTATCCCTTGTGATTGGGTAATTGACCTAACCCTTTCATCCCATATGACTAATAACACAAAATATTGATGTCAAAGCCCTATTTATCGAAATAGAGATATCCATGATAGAGCCCTATTCAACGAGCTAGGTGTGCCCTAATTTCCAAGAGCATCAAGGAACATAAAGGGAATAACAAGTTTTCTTTCTTGCATTAAAATCAAAAACATAATACAAACCCCTATTTATGTATACACAATATTTCAAAAAAAAACTTATAAGAAAAGAAGGAAGTCTTGACTTCAGAGTCTCAAAAGGAATTCTAAAACCATTAACATAATGTTTCTCACATGTATACTGAAAAACAAATCAAAAATCAAACTACCTGATAAAAGCATGTCATCATATGCCAAGAGGTTGCATGATTGCAGCATTTCAATGGAGAAAGAAAAAATCTTTGATTATATAATATACAATAAAAATACAATGTCCATTTCTATCACACTCTCAAAAAATTAGTGAACTATGTCAAGCACATTCTTCTTTCTGACTTTGTGTTACATAATATCAGCTATTATTTATCAAGATCTCTTGAGCATATTAATTACACTACAATCACAAGCATGAATTTTTTTATCTATAACCACTTAAATTTGACTTGATAATCTAATGAGCATGATTTTTTATCTATATCTACATAAATTTTCTTTTATAATCTAATGAGCATGAATCATCAGATGCTGACATCCTCATGAGGTTCACTCTTGTGTCCTACATCACCTGTGAATGTACATCTTGCCTAAATATTTTGGCTCTTAAGTGTGTGTTGTATATCAAAAAAATTATAGTCTTCATAAGCAAAATTCTTCCTGCTTGACTTTCTTAAGTGACGGCTTGTCTTTGAAGATGTCTCTAGATTCATGGGCAAAATGGTGACATCCCTAATTTCATCTGAATTTGAATAGTTTTCTAGAGATTTCTTTCCTTCAATATACACCATAAGATCCTTGACCTATCATTAAAAACACCAAATGGTTAAGAGCAGAATCTCAAGGACTAAAAATTTTCAAATGGATGACTATGCTAAGAATTCGCATGTTCATCTAGATCTGTAATTTTTCATCTCACACTTTCATGGCCAGTTCATCCCTACAAAAGAAGAATGTGCATTTGAATTTAGATAATTTTTAAGATGTAGATAAGATAAAATAAAAATGTTTTTTGCAGTGTCTATTTTCAAGCTCTGCAACTTTTTTCTTCCATGGTTCCTGGTTTGCTATCAAGTTGTTGTTCACCTAGATGCAAAAGCTAAGAAAATGAGTATCTTGTCATATCAATAAAATGGAAATAAAATCCTCTATAAAACAAAATGTTATCTTGCCATTTAGCATCTTGTATTGCTAGACTAACAGAAGATAGGTTGTAAAAAATAAATCCTATACCTCACTAAGAAAGTTGTTCTCCTTGGTGCACTTTTCAAGCTTGGCTTGCAGTTTCTATAATTTTGTATTTGTAGCCTTCTCTATCACTTCAAAAATGGCATCATCCCTCAACTGCTTAGCCTTCACAAGTAATAAATCATAATACTAACAAATAAATAGCAAAATTTGTCAATTGTGAATTTCAAATTGTACATTACACACTAAAACTTGAATTCTCGGGGAACTTGAATTAAGAATAAGAGTAATAAAAATGATATCCATGTGTTAATAGATTTTTTAGCCTCCATCTTAGTGTCGTAGGGCTATTGTATGTGCTCCATTTCTCAGGCATCAAGATTTTTGAATGATAGCTTGGCAATTCAAAACAAATATTATTTTAGGCCCCGATGAATTATACTTGACATTTATTCTCTAACTGGATTGTCAAAATATTATTGTATTTTTTAGTTGTCAAAAGAAATATTATCTTATGTCTGAGTGCATTATACCTAACATTTATTCTCTAACAAGCTAGTCAAAAGCTTATTGTATTACTCAGTGGTTTGTTTCCATAAACACAATATTATGTTTAATACAAATTCCTTCCCAAAAAGCAAGACTTACCCCAACAAGGGTGCAGAGCACCAAGTACTTTTGAGAGGAATGAGTGGTAGTTTCGAGGATAGTTTAGAAGTTGTTTTCAATGGTTCTATGTCATCATTCTAGAGTATTTTCAATTCTAAATTAGAAACTCTACTGCAATTGAGAGTAGATGCCAATTGTGGGTAGTTGGAATGCATACACATCCTTAAATTCATAATTCCCCACCAAGTCATTGAGCCATGTATTATCTCTAGTTTCAACAACAATAAATTTAGTGTTTAGTTTCCAATATCAAAACAATTGCAACAGTTGGTATACATTTTGAGTACAACTAGTCTATATAAAATAGGAAACACAAAAAGTTTTATATGAAAGCAAACAACTTTATATCAATATCTCCTCAAATAAAGCAAGCTAAATTTATATGATCAACTTTTGTAACTACATATAAAATATGATTACATATTGAAACAACTCTTTTAAACAAGTTCTTGCCACTGATTCATGTACACAAGTCGTTTAACTTCATTTCACATTAGTCTATGATGCTTTCTCCCTTTCTATTTAACTTACAAATAATAGAAATCTTAGATAAAAAAGCACAGCTTCCCCATCTATTACAAAAATAAAGCATAAAACCTACAAGCTCCAACATTAGATCTACAAAGCTCCAGAATAAATCCTTAAAAAACCCCTCAACCACATATCAAGGAGAGTTATTTGAAAATATTGAAAATAGAGGAAAGAAACCTAGGAGAATAAATTATTATTAGTTGTCTGCAAAATAGAAGTAGGGTGCTAGCCAAAGGATAGGGTTTTGAGACTGGTTACAAACATAGTGGCATCCTTGGTTTTGTAGAAGAATGGAAGTTTCAATATTTTGGGTTTTATACAAGATTATGATCTTCCTTTATTATATTTGGCTCTATAAACAATTCCTCTCATCCATAAGATGTGTGTGTGCCACCACAAACATTAAAGGTAAAGGAAAATTTTTAAAGGTAACCCTCTTGGCTGAAATGGGACATTAGATTGTAATCAAGTCCATCAATACACACTACACACATGTACCACACTATCTACCAATATACACTCCTAAGAATTTATCTTGCATAGTTAGAAAAGAATAATTTTAACTGTAACATGGTTATAATGATTATAGTTATAAATGTTTCACACAAAAAAATGCTCTTTCATACATAACGATAACTATGCTCTGCTGAAAATTTGGATAACGAGACAAATATCCACAAACAAACAAAAAATATGCAGATAACAATCGAACAAAGTGAATCGATTTAGGTAGAGAAGATAGGTATTAAGATTCAGAAGCAAATGAAGGAGGTAATGTCAAATATCAATTGGAAACAAAGTAATGACAGTTTTATGTAACACACACCTCCTAGAGAATAAATCAAAATAAAATGTCACTTGGCACTTGCAATGTCATCTTGGAAAACTCCATAACATTATCATTTTAACTTGAAATCATCTCATTTTAAGGGACAATGTTTACTCCATTCAAAATTTAGATGGGGATTCCAATTTTTTTAACAAAGCAAGCAATGGAACAATGGAAAGCAAAAAAAAAACTTTTATTTAACGAAAATTTATTACCTTTTGATCAGCCAAACAATATAAAGTTTAACCAACAGAGAACCCTACGGCCCATATAGGGGTTTGCGAAATGGCCATGTGCACTACCTTCGGCATTGGGTCTCTGAGTCCCCCACCCATGCATAGGGAAGAGTCTTCTTTCCCTTCAATATATTTGCATGGAATCCACATGAACTCATGCAAAACCTCTATACAGTATCATTCCCAGACATTTAAACTCATTCATGAGGAGGGCTCTTGAAGAAATGACCCTTTCCACTAGGATTGTAATGTTTTTCCTCTTCAATGACTTGCCCAGGGAATAGACCTTGTCAAAGCTTCTGCGTCCCAAGATTTGTCTTGGTCTTGGGAATAGATTATTAGTAGCAAGGAAAATCAGGGTACCAGATCAAGATTTAGGCAAATAGAGTAAATATGATGGCCTAACAGAGAAAAAATTTACTGCATCAAGTTTGGAATTTATCAACAAAAACAAATCCATTCCCATCTATAGACTCTGTGGAGCATTTACAATACAATCTATAGAAGGTTGTCCCTCTTAAACTATAACTCTATCTGCCAAATAGGTGGCCATGATAAAATCATGCTCAACATCACGCTTTATAACCTTTGCTGCAACAATACGCTGCTCAAAATCCAAGTATGCACTTGGCTCATCAATAAGATGAATGTCTACAAGCTGCATAATGATAGAATTTTTTTGTAAAGAAACAGTAATCGAAACCCAAAAATTTCTAGTGATTATAAGTTATTAACTGATTCGGTTAATGTAGTAATAAAAGACTTTTGAGAACTGCATTAAAAACAAAATTAGTTACCATATATAACAAAATCAGGGAACCTAGATTGTGCATTGATATGTATCAACCAAAAGACATAAAGCGACCATCATAATTCAGTGATTATATTTTTGTGGCCATCTCCCAGCATCTTTAAAACATTTATGTTTGTGACCCATACAGGGATCCAGAAGGTTCAAATACAGATATCTGCTTTTGTAATTCAAGGGATATTTTCAAATGAATTTCAACATAGAATTAGGGTTCCCTTGTGACATGAGGCAGAGCAGGGATTCTAAAGACCACCCTATGTGAAATGGGTGTAGTCAAGAGAAGCATTTTGTTTAATATTTTGTGTCCCATGTAAATAGTTTTTACATATCGTATCTGCAACATTCCACATTCATTGTGAGATGCAGATAAGTTACAAGCCTTTTGTCAGATCTCACTTTGAAAATTGCTTATAAGATTGTTGGAACGCTGGATTCCATATCCCCCCTCCACCACCTCCTTTGCACCCTCTTCCAAAATCAATTTTAATATGCAAAAGTTTCTTTCCACTATTCCAACGCCCGACAACTATATAACACAAACACAACGGATGTCTCATCTATCATGATAATGACACTGACAATTAATCATGACTGCTCCAAGGAAACCCAAACCATGCCAAAAAAAAATGGCGGTTCTGCACCTCAATTGAAGTGAACGCTGTAATAACATGCATTTTTTAAACCACTCAAAGCATTCGAAATAATTTTTTTTATTTGCTCTATTAAAAACCTTGCTATTTAAATTCACAAAAACTTTAGATATTTTTTTAATAAGGAAATTGATGCCATTTAATTGGCCAATGATAACAAAGATTAATTCCATGTTAAAACAAATTTATTCTAATAGTTACCCTCTGGAACTAATAATTGCTTACCATTGAATATCAGATTAACATACGTGATATTCAATGCAATCTAGTTCTGAACAGAAACCACTTATATAAGTAACCTCACAATTTCCCACTAGTAAACTAGTTCCCTATATATCAAAATGAATATTTCAATCATATTATTACCTTTCTACAAAAGAAAGTTCACCGCTTCCAATTTGCTCTCATAGATAGCAATCTCAAATAAAGAATCATGACTGCATTCACACCTTCCACATTCATCACCACCACCTCTACAATGGGCATTTAGTTCAACCAGTTTTCCATCGGTCTTTGACTTAATGAGGCGATGAACATAATTATCTCCAACATAATCTTTACACGTTGAGTCTCCCAACTCAAGCGAATAGCAATGTTGGGTTTCTTTCCAATGATTAATTGCACGAGCTGATTTGTACCTGTAAAGCACTATGAAGTTAGTATCTCTGCTAAGTAAATAGAAATAAAATTCTAGTTTCAAAACAATAGAGGTTACCTTCGGCATCCCATAAATCCACATATGACACAGATCCACAGGTTTTTTGATGTTGAACAAACAGAACATGTTGATTTCTCGGGCTGCTGTTTGCAGTATCTACAGACCTCAAAACATCAAAGTAAATTGATAATTATTTCGCTTAACAAATAAAATTACGTTTGTTCAAACTGTTCTTTTTCTCTACTTCTGACTCGTATCATCATTTGTTTGTTAGGCGAGGCCAAATGCTTCTAAAAGGGAAATTGTTTTGCCAAAAAAAATTGCGACATAACAATAAACAACTAAGCATATTATATATATATGCTCACCGGGTAGGAAGAATCTATCAATTTCAAGATACAGGTAGAGTGGAAAAAATGATTGCAGACTGCCGTGAGAATCCAACTAATGTTTTGATCAAGCCTCTGTGTGACCATAATCAAGGTTAAGGTATTAGAGAACCACAATAAAAACCAGACAAAAGGAAAATTACAGTGCCAAAATCGGAGACAAACATTTTAACTCAACATATATAACTTGTTACATAAAGATGTACAATCAAATATGTTAAGTTTATAATAAGAAACACAGAAAAAAGTCATATTATCTTTATGGAAAAGAAATATTGTTTCCATCCAAAAGAAATGCCAAAATGCTGCTCTGGTAATATTTCAAATTTTAAAAAGTCGGAATTTATCAAGCTTAACAACCTTGAGGGATAAATTAAACCCAATTTCTAGCTTTTCGAGTACTTATTCAATAATTAATCTCAATTTATAGAAATGATAGCTTGGAAAACCTTGTTATAAATTCCATATTCCTTAACAGACCAACGAGCACCAGCTCAGGATACAAAATAATTATTCTTATTTGATATCACTTTGTACTTCATCCACATAACCAGAAGTAGAATCAGCAATACAAGTAGACAGATAAAGAGTATCTACTTTCTTACCTCTTGCTAGAACAAGTGCACCCTTGGTAACCTTCCAAGAGTCTGCTGTGAGGGTTATTTTGCATCCCTCGTCACCCAACCTTCCTACAAAAATCAAACTCTGCTTCAAAATTGGAACATGCATGACCTCCTTCAACACCCATGTGTTGTCAATCTACAATCTCAGCTGCACTTTCCCTTTGCCAACTATCTGACAAGGCGTACCATCCCCTAAATAGAGCACTCCAAAGTCTCTCTGTTCATACTCATGAAACAAATCTCTATTTGGAGATGCATGAAAAGATGAACCAGAATCTAAAATCCATGATCCTACCTGACTATCCAAAGAAAGTATGAGAGCATCCTGTACCAAAATATTTGCATCATTTGCTTCTTCAATACCTGCATGTTGATTCTCTTTATCTCTCAACCAACACTCCTTCTTTGTATGTCCTTTCTTTCCACAAAACCAGCAGGTAATACCTTTGGACTCGGATCTCCTTCTCGACCTTGATTTCCCTTGCTCAACCTTCTTCCTTTGCCTTCCACTACTTTCTGCACTTAGAGCATTCCCTGATGATTCACCTGTGCTTCTCCTACGTATTTCTTCATTCAAGATCACACTCACAACATCATCAACTTTTAAGATTTTAGAAGCAGATGCAGAATTACTTACTGCCATAACCAAACCATCCCAACTTTCAGGGAAAGAACATAAAATCAAGAGAGCCTTTACCTCATCATCAAAAACAATATTGACTGAAGCTATTTGGTTTACCAAACCATGGAAATCACTGAGATGAGTATGTACCGATCCACCTTCCTACATTTGCAAAGTAAAAAGCTACTTCATAAGATATACCTTATTAGAAGCCGAGGGCTTTTCGTATAAATTCGCCAAGGACTTTATCAACTCTTCCGTTGTCTTGCACTGTGATAAGCTAGAAATCATAGACGATGCAAGGCTCAACCTTATGGAACCGAGAGCCTTCCGATCAAGAACACTCCATTCTTCATCCTTCATATCTGTGAGTTTGCATGCAACCCCACCCAATGGTAAGTACAGATCCTTCTGATATAGATAATGCTCAATCTGCATCCTCCAGTGTTGATAATTCTTGCCGTTAAACTTCTCCATTCGTAGCTTACTTTCTTCTACCATTGCTAAACTCCCACTCAATCAGAAAACCCTGTGAATGACCTGTAATCAAAAACAATAACCTGCTTCCTGCAAACCGTAGCTCTGATACCAACTGTCAGGATACCTACAACAATCAATATGCTCTGATACCAACTGTTAGGAGACCCCTTATCCAACGGAAGCGCAATTGATTACTTTTTTATAAGCAATTAAACACGGAATTATACCAGAATGATAAAGTAACTAGAAACTTGAGACAGCAAAGAATTTGAGAGACAATACACACTCTTGTATTAAATATTACTAGAAGAAAATACAATAAGGAAGATGCCACTTCTTCCTCCACCTCAAAGGCTTGCCACACCTCAAGACCTTCTTCCCTCTCTCTCTTGCTCAACACAAAACCAACTCTACAACTTGAGTTGCTATCCCTCCTTGAATGCTTCAGTTGATCTCCTTGACCTTACACCTGTAGATCTCCTTGACCTTGCTTGATTCAATGCTTTTACTTGCCTTCTTGATGATTACAATACATGCCTTATGGGTCTTTAAATAGGATCCCATGCTTACAAAAATAGAAATCTAACTACAATAATTAGACACGCAACTCGTGACTATAATTAGTCATTTGACATGCAAACACTCGCTTCACTTAACTGACTGTTCGTCAACAGCAGTTCTGGAAATACACAGGCGACCGACGTCGGTCCCTGCTTGCCTGGTGCTGCCGACATCAGCCGACATCCTGTCATCACCGGTTTCCTTCTCCACTGTCTGTGACCGACGTCGGTTATACTGCCGACGCCGATTCCTCTGATTCTTCAGCATCCTCTTCTTGTGTCTGTAAACAGTTGAAGCTTTTAGCTAAATTTTTAATTGTTTTATATTTTATGGACTAAAACTGAGTATTATGCATTATTTTTTTTTATTATTGGTAAATGGTTTTGA